>JBBPJU010000777.1:0-17419 GCA_038088875.1 Austroboletus festivus
GTTGGCTGTCCCTTTTTTGACTGTTGATTATATGGTCTATAGCCTATGAGAGGCTTTGATGCTTTCTGGGGGAGCTCCCGAGGCATAGTGTTTGGTTGGATTGTTGCCAATTTAAAATTTACTGGACGTAAATCTTGTGCACTGCACAAAAATATGTCAACCCTTCCAACTTGCCCATATATGAAAATGCATAACCACCCTCCATGGCTATGCATTATGCAATATCAATTTTTTTGCATAATTTGGCAGGTACAAACTCGGTTCCCAGATTTCCTTATGCATTACTATGTTTTATGCATCACCATGCTATGCATTATGAGATAGTCTACTGTACACATTAATCGACTAGTGGCTCGGGCCCCGTGGACCATCGACGCGCTTCTTACGAGAGGCCTGACAAAGCCCTGTCAATGTTATGAATGTGACAGTCGCCGATCAACGTACCGCTCGAGTCTTGACTGCTCGGCAGACAAGCCGAGTCTCGGTTTGACAGATTTTCCGACACGTGGCGTTCGTAGCGAGTCAAAGATATGCGTATGAGGCGGAGCGGCGATACTTCGGTAGGTGCCAGTCCGTTCGAGATTGATGAAGTGCCAGATTCGGTGCGCCGTATCAGCGTGCAATGTTCCGGGTCATGACTTGAGACTTCATATCCTACTTGCTTCGTTCTCCCAGTACCTCGGAAAACAAATAGGGATGGGCCTGCCCAATGGCCTTTTCGAGGTGCGCGCATCGACCTATATAATCCGAAACGCGCTATGGCGGTTTTGGAATGATCTATTACGTATTGACGTTGGACAGTATGTATTTTATTGTCTTCTCTCCCTCTCGAACGATGTCTGTTTGACACCAACGCTGACTCAAAGTTGACCTAGGGGATATATAATCTGGCAGAGGTGGGATCCCCGCGCAAACGCGTCTTTTTGATCCCCGGGCCAGTGGTCATGCCAGTCGATAATGTCGCTTTTCCCCGTGAGGTGTTCATCCACGTTCATTTAACAGGATTCTGATGGCAAAGGCACAATGTATCTGCCAGTCGCGTTCAGCATTTTAGAGGGCTTGGCAGTAATTCTCACCTTTTTTCGACTGGGTTTTCGGTTGAAAATACAAAGATTTTGGTGGGAAGACGTTTGGGCAGCCATTGCTTCATTTTGCGCTTTGATATCCATCATCTCCTCGGTTGTTCTCTTTACGACTTGCGAGTGTTCTGAACCTCAGTGTCGATGTGACGTTCTGATTGTTTTGGTCACAGGTGATCACGAGTCCGCTCTTATCGCTGGGTGGATTAATGGATACATGTTTTTGAGCGTCGTGTGGTACGTCCCGTGAATAGTTTGTTTATGGTAATAATTTTGATAGATTGTCCACCACCGTCAGGTCTGTGCGCATAAGTCTCGTTATTTCGCTCGTTAGGATTACGACTTCGACCGTTTGGTATCGCGTTACGCTCGCAGTCGCGGCTTTATTCTTCTTATGCTGGGCGAGCACGGTGGGTTTGCAAACATGGACGTGCATGGAAAGTACAAGGTCATGGTCTGCATACCCCCGTCCGGTGTGCAAATTGCCACGTTCTATAATTATTTTTGAGGTGACGAGTAAGTGTATCCAACGTTTTCCTCAATCTTCCGAGTTTGTCAATAGTCTGCCACACCAGCGAATTGTGCCTCTGATGTGGCAACGCTCATACTTTCGTTGAAGCTCCTTTGGGGTGTCAAACTTCCCCGGAGACAACGCAGGATGATCATATCCTTGTTTACGGCCAGCAGATTCCTATGTGCGTTCTCCTTGGCGCACTCTATTTCTCAATTGGTCGGTACACGGAACATTGAAGAGATTCTGGCAAGTCTGCAGGTATGCTCTTCCACTCTCCCCTTTGGACCCCGTGGTTGACAAATTTTTACTTTTTAGCTTGTGGGGTTCTTAGTCATCTGCAACCTCCTTGTCATGGTCACATACATTTATCGTGTCTTCGTGAAATCCTGTGATAGGGATCTTGCCAGTGGCGACGACTTTACTACCCCACACTCTCGGAGCGCAGCTGACTTTACGACGGTGGATTTAGAGTATGACCATCGGACGAGTGAGTATGGAAGTAGTTTCTGTCCTTCGCCTGTGCCGTCTTTGTCACATGTATAGTACCACCATGAGAACGGACTCGAGCGTGTACTTTTGTGCCGTCACAATTTGCGGTGGGCTACGAGCGCAAGTCCGATGGGGAATTACAAAGACCATGTGCTACCAAGTAAGCTCCACACGTTCCAGGCTCCTGGTTCATAATCGTCTCATTTCTCAAGATCGAAGAAGACGATTCTAAAATGGGCCACCGGGTTTCCCCCCCGCCGACTGTCAGTCAACAGAGAAGGAGAGAAATAGGGTTACGTGAAGCGCCGCGATTTGGAGAGGACTGATCCGGCCCTACATAGCAAGGCAATGTATACTAAGAAGTACGTCGAGTGCGAGGGATCGGTCTCATATCTGTGACATTTTTGTTATCATATGCCTTGGCATTCACCGGAAGCGCTATTGCTATCCATTCTTCTCCGACGGCTCAATGTGGCCGGACGACTCGGATACCTATATTTTAACCTGCAGGGATATGCGGGCGCGCGACTGTGATACCGACGGTCATTGAAATATTGATATTGAGCAGATGTCGAGATCAATAAATGCTGATCTATTGATCACCGACGGAGCAGCCACACAGTGTGATTGGTTGGCCCAGTCCGAGCTACAAGGTCGCGTAGATACATACCACTGGCACGACATAGCAAGCAGCAGTGCCAGCATGTCATGTGACGTGGATAGACACTGCCCTGCAGAGCATATCCCGACGGGATCTGCGACGCTCTTACTAACGTTCCTGCAAGATAGATGACCGGAACACGCATATGCACAGATCCAGAAGGGGGGGGCGATTCGTTTCCCGCAGTCTTCCTATCAGGTTTCACGCTCCGTGTGACGCACGTCGTGTTTCCCTCGAGGATGAAAAATGCTTCCGCAAACGTTTCGATCGAATAATAGAATAGGGATCTGGTGCCAATGAAGTTACATCTTATGGGGGGTCAAACCGCTCAGTTGAGTTATCGGAGGGATAGCCTATCCTAGTAGCGGATGGCGTCACCCGAACAGGAAGGGGTGGGTTACGTTACTCGGTTGTTGGGTTCGCCGCTCCTTCGACATTTACTTTTTTTAATTTTTCTTTCTAATACCGTCTTGTCAGATTCTATTTCAACATATATTCACCTTCCCTTCCTTTGAAAGTCACTCGTTTGAACCCCCCCTTGCCCTCATGGCATCCTCCTCTTCCTCCTCTCCCGCTCCTCCACCGTCCTCGTCTCCCCCCATTGCGATTTATCCGGAAAAGGCTTGGTTCTATTTGATCGTCTTCTTCGTCTCCATCGGCCTATTCAATTGGGGTGCCGTCCTCTACTCAAAGATAGCTCGACGACGACTACGGCGAAGAGGTATCGATGTCGAATCCGTCAACGCACCTTCCCGTGGACCCGTCAACGGAGGTCGGTCGCTTACTCGGTTCCCGCTTGCAGTGATCAACGTCCTCCGCGTCGTTGCATTCCGTTGGACAATCGAGTTCGGTTCATATGACCTTAGGACGGTCGACATCCTCGTCATATTAGGATACATCGCCTTTCTGCTCACTTGGACTTTTGTGGGCGGTGAGTTGGCTGACGCGCTTTCGTCTATGATTCATTGTTTTTTTATTTATTTATTTTCGCATATGTGCAGGTTTGAACCTCGCAGTAACGCAGTTCAATGCGATTGTCTGGAGCAACCGGGCTGGCATTCTCGCTGCCAGCCAGTTTCCACTCGTTACTATTCTCGGTACCAAACACAATGCCGTGTCCCGTGAGTAACCTCTTTCTTGTCTGCCGCCCAATTTTGAATTTCTCCGCGTAGTCGTCACTGGTATTGGTTATGAAAAGGTTTGCTTTTCGGTTGCACTGGTAAACAGAATTTGACCGTATATATGCGCTCTTTTTTCTTTTTTCTTTAGCTCAATTTCTTCCACCGTGTCGCAGCAAGGTCGTGTCTTGGATTATTGCTGATTCACGTCGGCGGCAAGATTTACGCTGCTCAGGGGTATGTTAACTACGCAACCACAGTGGCCGCGTATCCTTGACCTTCATTTCCAGCTTTTGGCCCATACTCTTACAGATGACATGGCTCCGTCTGGGTATAACGGCGCTGACTTCCTTGGTCATCCTATTCATTATATCCCTACGCCCCATTCGCACAAGATTCTATGAAGTATTTTTCTACAGCCACTTCCTTTTAATCTTGTAAGCAATATTTCGATACTCAATTTTCTTTGTCTCACACTCGTTAGGGTCTTCATGCTCGGAGCATACTTCCACACCAGACATTCAGGGTAGGTGAATCAGCTTCACACTTGAGGTGCGATGTTGATCAGCGTATACAGCACTTCATACTGGATCTGGCCGTGTTTCATGTTCTGGGGTATCGATCGTTTAATGCGGTTTTCACGCGTGGTTGCTTTCAATCACTTGTACTTTGGCTTCAGTCGACGCGCCAAGTTGCAGGACGCGCACACGGAATTGCTCGGCGATGACTTTGTTCGAGTGAGAGTGCGCCGTCCACGCCATTTCAACTGGTTCGCTGGACAGAGCGCGTACCTCATTATGCCATCCGTTTCGTCGTTCCCGCTCGAAGCCCACCCGTTTTCTATCTCGACTGTCAGCTCTGATTTGTTCCAAGGTGCTGGTGGAAACAGGGAGTCTCTCAGAAATGCCGAGGATGAAGATTGGAAGGAACTCGTTTTCCTCATCAACGTCAGAGGAGGGTTTACGAAACGTTTGAAAGAAGCTGCGGTGCAACATCAGACAGTGAAACTGCTGATTGATGGTCCATACGGCTGTGCGCCCGATGTGGGAGCATATGATACGTCGATCCTCATTGCTGGTGGGTGGCTCATTATGATCAAGATTTTGGCTGGAAGAACCCTAAATCTGATTAAACTGGCGTTTGCAGGCGGGTCTGGTGTCACTCATACGCTACCCGTTCTCCTGGGCGCGATCGAGTAAGTGTTTCGGATATGCACGTTCCAAGTGTGGACATGGCATGTATCGTGTTGCTAATCACCTTTTTTGTTTTCAGAGAAGCCCGAAAGGGGTCAAGTTACTGTCGTCGATTGGTGCTTATCTGGGCCGTACGTGACGCAAGTGAGTACGCGGCCATCACGCCACTCTATCGTTGATGGCAACGTTGCTAACATGGCCTTGCCCCTCTTTTTTTTTTCTACTCCTGATCCCAGGTCACATCAGCTGGATTTCAGAGGCGCTGTTTCGCGCCAATGCAGTCACGCCGGATTGGTTGACGGTGTCGATCCGGATCTTTGTCACATCATCAAAGAGTAGTGTCGCTGTGACCCTCCCGACCTTATCCGCCATCAAGGAGAGTAACTCGCTTGAATCTGATGGCAGTGAAACAAAACAAGAGAGAGAGCAGAGCACGTCCCGTGAGCAGGATCCAGAGCAAGACTGGATGGTGCCGCCATCTGTCCGGGTGGAAAAGGGTCGACCCGATTTCATGTCAATTCTACGGGGCGAAGTGAACACCGCCACGGGAAATCTGTCTGTTACCGGTGGGTAGCTTTTTTCTTTCTAGTTCGCTGGATGGTGTGGCTGACACTGGTCTAGTCTGTGGTTCGCAGGGTCTGACGCGATCTGTACGTCGTGCGCTGCGGTTCCCAGTATCGGGACCGTCTAGCGTGCTGAGTGGGGGACCGAGCGTGACGTTGCACGTGGAGTCCTTTGGTTATGCATAGATCAAGGATGACGTGGACGTTGACCGCTCCCTTACCGAGGTGTAGGAAAGTGACGAAATGTAGAGATCATTTTTATCGTATTTCGTTCTAGCGCATGTTTTATTCCATGTACCTTTCTACGTGTCTGTATTTCAAGTTTAGCATCCGGACATTTTCCTCTTCCTTTCCCCCCATTTCCCCTTCGCCTCCCCCATTTTCCATTCCTTTTCTCTCGTTTGTATCCCTTCCTTCTCGGAACTGTTCAAGTTTCTTAGAACCCACGTAGATTACCTCAAGTATCGTGTACGTACCGGCCCATTGATACCTGATTATGAACATATTCCCATTAATCGACCATCCCACCCAATACTATTATAACCCCAGTACTTGCGTGGAGCTCCAACTACAACTTCTCGTATCTAACTCAAACAAGGACTTATATGAATGGAGCCCAATGGCAAATATAATCCAACCCACTTTGAGGAACTCGGCCTTACTCGTGTGTGCAGTGTCGTTCCTCAGGTAAACTAAAAAAGAAGTAATAAATCATTCCATTGATTCCCAGTACATACATATGCATAGTTTTCCGAGTCATATCTCATTACCGTTCGCCACGAACCACTTGTTCTGGCCCTTGGCGAGCACATCACTGCTAGCTCTGCCTTATTTTGTGGCGATTCTTCACAGGCAGGTTATATCAATGACTCATTTGTATAGACTTTTGTTTGCTCACCGTTAGCGAATCAAACGGTCCCATTCTAGATATAGGTACTCCATGTGTCCCATCTAACTCGAGTAAGAAATACAAAGAACTAAAGGAAGACGTGCATGGAAAACGACTATGGGGATGGTGGCTGGGATAGGATAGGTTCAGCTAGGGGAATTACTCCACAACAATACTCACACAAGCCTGAGTGTGTGACACGTCCACGTCTCTCATCCAAGCTTGAAGTGGGACTGACCGGGAGACTCGGATGTAGGGCTCAAGTTTGAGTGGTGCTGCTTGCCGTCCGACGCCGTTCCTTGGGACAGCCCTGGTGGCGTGAGCCACATATCAAAAGTCAAGTTTAAAAAAGAAATGGGAGGTGCGCAATGGAGCCACAAGACGCGTGCATATGCACCTGTACTAGACTCAACGCGGGGAAGACATGAACATATTTTCCGGACCGTTCAAGGCAAATGTCAGCGCGAACATCAAGGACGCCACGGGAACACCATATGTACACAGCAATGCGCTCTCGACTGTTGTTGCGGCAATATCCCTGTTGTGACTTTTGCTGTGTATAGGCTACAAGTATGCGACTCTGACGTCTAGTACAAGGCCGTAAATCGATCGGATAATTTCTAGCGCCATAAACTGCGTAACTCTGAAACATGACTGTAGGATCACAGTGAGTGACGTGGGCCATGGAAAACAGGTCACTTTACCTAGGTCTCTTCGGAACGTAGCTTTACCCGTAGGTGATCGTGATTTCAACAGGCGAGCCATAAACGGCTTCCTGAAACCTTTTTCTTTTTTTTAAAAAAGGACTGCTTGCTCGTGGGGGTGTTGCGCCGGTTTCTAGAATGAGAGCACGAGTTACGGTGAATTTTCAAATATTCTCTCTTCTTGCTCTCGTAAAAATGATTATATTAGTGTCCGACTAACGATTCTGCTCATCGAAGAGAAAATCTACCGCTGGTACTGTTGATGACTTTCGTAAAGCCACATACTAGTAGCTGTGACACGACGAGGAGCCATGCCTCTCCCATGTCTCTTGCATAGGGGCCGCCGCTGTTTCTGGGGCCCTCGAAAGGGGAGGTGGACACACGGTAAAGAGGTGGGACCGGCATTAGTTGGTAACCACCAAGCCTTGGCCACACCCTGCGGACAATAAGCAAGGATTTTTTAAAAAAAAAAAAAAAAGGTGGAAACATGACGAATCGGGAACGCACCACGAAAAGTCCAGTTTTTTGGCTGGCTGTAATTTCTCGAGTGCGTCATCTTGTGAAAGTCGTTTGCAAAATATTTCTTTTTATCGTCCGCCTTTGTTGGCATCTTGGTCTGGCCACACAATAATGAGAGAGTGGCAAGTTAGATGCTGCGGTCGTTCCTGTGTGTATCGGAGTTGCATCAAGCTACTGTTTCCGAGACCGTCCATGCCACGGAGGACGCACGAGTCGCCAGGTCCCAGCGTTTTCAGGCACAAGGCTTTCCCCATTCTCTTCTTATCCGTCCCCCGTTACAAGTTGCGACAGCTCGAAAGATTTTGATGGCAACCACTCCTTCAAGTCTGGAAGTGATGCTCGAAATCACCATCATCCTAGTAAGCAATACACGGTACTTCCAACTCCAACTTCTCATATGTAACTCAAACGAGTAAATCACGGAACAAAAAAAAAGAGAAAAAGAAAAAGGAATATGGGTGGCGGCAGGGTGGCGCTAGGAGAGGATCACATCTGTACAGGGGCATAGCAATAATCAAACCCGTCCTCGTCATCTGTATCAGTTGGTGGCTCTGGCTCCGAATCATACACCTCTACTGGCTCATCCTTCGCCTCTTTCGCCTCTTCTTTCCCAGCCTCTGAGTATCCATATCCGTCTTCTTCGTCCACGTCGGCAACCACACCACCCCTGTTCTTGTTCTTTCCACGCCAACGCCGACTCGCCCACACACGCTCTTGCCTACGCGCGAGCGCAAAATGGCGGACGAGCCGCTCGACCTCCTTCCATCGCTTCCGATACTTGTCCTTGCCAGGCCGCCCGCTTAATAGGGGCGTGTTCCAGGATACGATCTGTTCCAAATTGGGCGCGACGGCGGATAGAAAGGATGCCACGAGTGCAGGGCGCGTGATTTTCGAGTCTGCTAGCCACAGTGATTCAAGCGAGGTGTTGCGCACGCCTGCGCCAAAGAGTTTCGGTGACAAGGGTGCGGATATACTTGGGAGTACAGTTGCGTCAACGACGATGCCCAAGAGGGCGAGATTCGGACAGTGGTGCAGAAGTGGGACTAAACCTGGAAGTGTGACCTTGGACGGGATCTCCCACCCACATTCACGAATAGACAGATCGAGCGTTTCGAGGAACGGCCATGCGCGTGCCATCTCCTCAACAGCGGCATTATCAAGGTCGAACGTGCATAACGTTTCCAGTTTGAGCGATGTGAGACGTTTGAGTTGAAAAAGCGGACGTAGGGTGGCGATATCAATGATATGCTTGTCGTCATAGTCGCGCCAGACTTGCATTTCCGAAATATCGATCACGGACAGGTTGCGATAAGATGGGTTGGCTGCCCACGCGACAAACATGTCCTTGTAACCCGACGCGCAGGTTTCGTCATCAACATTGAGATTAATTGTATCAATTGATTTGGACTGGACGAATTGGAGGAAACGGAGGGCATGAGACATGGTTACGGCGGAGAGCAAGACTTCTTGGAGGACGGGGAATCTGACACGATTACGCGCGTACTCCATATGGTCGAGGGAGACGAGACGCAAATCCATGCGGAGGACTCTCAAATTGGGTAACCGAGCAAGGTGTAAGACGCTTTCATCTGGCAACTCTGCGCACCGCAGTGCTTGGAGCTCTGTCAATTGACAGACTACTTTGGAGAATGCCTCGAGCGCCCGGTCGCCCCTTTGGAAGACAAAGTTGCGGAAAGCCATCATTTGCTTGATGCGCGGACAACGCGAGGGAAGCAAGGGGAGAATCTCTTTCGTGAGTGCATTGGCCATCAAATTGTCGATATCGACGTGAACGACGGTTGGTTGGAGGAGGTTCTTCAAGAATGGAATTGCTTCGACCCGGTACTCGCCACATCGGAAATGGATTAATCTCGGGAACATGACGACGGGAGACGGAGGTTGAGCAAGTGCCAAATACACGTCTGTATCCGTAGTTTCGATACAATTCCGATCAAATTCTAGACTGCGCACGCGGCGTGCATGGCGGAGGAAAATTTCCCAGTCAGACGGCTGGATAGCACGTCTGAACGACTAGGAAACACCTTATGGTGAGGATGCACTCCCTGGTTTGTTATACCAAGATTAGAGCACATACCAGCTTCTTCCCGTTGACCACCCATAGATCATCCGGCATACATTTGATGAGGGATAGCAGGTCATTTATCTCGTAGTAGAGCACGTTGAGAGCAGGCTCAAGGAAGTAGCGACAGGTTCTTGCGAGGCTCGCAAGGGTACGATGGTCACGGAACTTTCGTGATTTAGGTTCAGGCTTCAAAATTATAAAAGCATGTTGGAAAATAATCGTCAGGATTTCGTCGATCGTGAAGCATCTATGCATGAGTCGTAGAAAGGAAGAAAACTGCAACCACTGGATCAGAACGCTATCATTAGCATGTTTGTAAGGCGAGAACCGCAAGGAGTGACATACATCATACACACGAGAGTCGAACCAAGCGCCAGACGACTGCCAATAAAACCACGCCGACTTTTATACAAAAACATTCGAGCTGAGCTGAAAGCTTAATTTATTTAAGACCCGAAGTTTCGGTTGAACAACCAAGCCTCATACTATGGCTGCGTTGCCATTGGGTCCATTAACGAATCCAACGGTACGGTAATTTTGCTAAGGGCAGTGTACCCTGAGGTGACCTCGTGACATGATTGCGGCTGGCATTTCTGATGTGGAAGACTCATAAAACTGGCATATCCCCATGGCTGGTGCCTGTGGCTGCAGACCCCAAACCAGCCGGACTTGGGTAGGTTAGGCATGCACGCGCTACCACCAATCGAAGCACCCCACACATGGCAAAAATGCCATCGACAAGACCTAACAAACGTGTACTCAACCTCATGGCATGCGGCCGACGTCATCATTCTACTGCAGCATGAATGCATGTGCTATCCTGCCGACGCGACCAAGTTTAGTAAATGGGCGCTTGACTGGGAGAAATATGTCATCTGGCTGGCTGGTTTGTCCGTGCGGATATGGTAAGCATCCTTTAGACAACAATGAGCGCTAGTCACTGAGCGCCCGCCAATTTGCAAGCAACCCGCCATGTTTACTCAACTTTTGAGCGCCTGCCGCCCTCGCAAATTGGTTGCCTCCGGTCCTCACACACCACGTTCTAGTTCCCACATAACGGGCCGACGACATCCGATCATCGAGGGACCCCCCTTGGCGAAACCAGCAGCGCCGGTTAGAGCGGGACCCATAGGCCAATGCTCAGTCCAGGGAAGGCGAGGATAGACGTCTTCCATTTTTCTCCTCGGATCTCGAACAGAATTACGCCAGACATGGGCCAGGGCAAATACAGGTCAGAATGAGAAAAAAAAAAAAAAAAAAGAGGTTTGCTTCGATGGCAAAGGGCGTGCCATCGTTCTAGTTTCTGTCCCGGTGTTATCCATCCGTGAGATCCATTGCGCCAATGTTGGCGGGTAGTCCAGTCGTAGAGAGGGAAATTTCGGGAACATATCTTCGAAACCACCAGCGTGCACGGCAGGGGGCGGTGGACATGGGTGTCGTGCTAATGCTTGTAACTGCAATATGGGATGGAACGTAACCTGCGGCGGCCCACGCGGCCCTATATAAAGCCTTTTACGACAGCTCTCAGGATGGCCAGGGTCGGTGAACTAAGATACATCATCAGATCAAGGCATCCCTTTGGCTTCAATGCACAGAGAAACAGTCGGCATAGCGATTCAAGATGGTGTACAAAACCGGTACCGTGCCTGGCTAAGCTATGGGGCGAGTAATAGCACTTTGAAGTCCTGTTGTGAGACATCGTCGTACGGAAGGCGGACATTATCCTCTGACGCCAACTTACTGAGTAAATATCATGATGGCATTGATGTTACAGTGACGGCCACCTAACCTACGTGAGGCGGAGCTCGGACCGACCTACCACCCTCAAGCCTCGGACTCATGCTCGAGGAATGTCGACGAGCAGCATGTTGGGTAAATCTGAGATAAGGTGTCACCTGGCTCACATACGTTCGCCAAGGTAAAATTTTGGAGGTTGGGAACGACATGCGCAATAAAGGGATCGTTGGCGCGCAGGGCTCAGTGCGGAGGTTGTTGGGTAGGTGGCCGCCATTGGTTCAGGCCACGATTCATGCGCAGCCGAGTGGAATTATAAGTGGCAGCGAACAAATTTATCCATATATGCATACCTCTCCTGCCATCTTACTGGAGTTAACGACAATGATGAATACCCACTGCTTATCGTGAGAGATGATTTTAGTTTGCTGTAGATGCCAAGATAGATCATCAGGAGAAGTACTCCACGATTATTGGTGTACATCACTTGCCCTCACATCATACACCTACCACTTTAGGGGAAAGCATCACCATTGGGCAAAACGGTCTAGGGTTGCATCGGGACCGGAAAAGTTCGCAATCGACCGGTTGCTGAGTGATAAACGATAGAGGAAAGCCTGAGCGTGAGCATCCGCCATATCCAGGGCCATGAGAAAGATTTGCGTTTTCGATATATACTTTTTGAAGCAGATCGTCTGCGCGTCAATGTGTCAACGAGATTTCGAGTTCAGTGACGCTTGAACTACTTTCACAAGACCCAACCGTATATCCGGCATACGGCAGGAATACTACTTCAAACGAACTTCTAACTAACGTCCAACAGAGGATGAGGGGCCTAGGATGGCAAGGGAAAAACGTGGAGCAAATGCGACAGTTCCCTGTTTCACTCTGCGCTGCGCAGTGAAACATTGACATGATCCGATCAAGCGTTCTCTGTCACGGTGCAAAACGGATACACGCGTCATCCATCTTGAGCTGATATGGACGTTGAGAGACATTGTCTGGCAGGCGTCAACGTTCGACTTTCATTCATGAAAGGTCCGTCAAGGAGGGCGGCCAGGGCGTGCCGCCAAGATCTCTACTGTCAATTAACTCCGTGATACCATAACGGGTCTTACGGAATACCGCACCATCAAAGCGTGCAGCAATATGTCAACACGAGTTATCTATGGAGAGTCTCCTTAAGCGTGTACGATCTTTGCTAGACGAGACGAGCACTGCGCAATGAAGGCGCGATTGTACCGCCTAAAGTGCGCGTTAGTGGTCCAATCATTGAACACCGGGCTGTCCTGTTTCCGGGCAGGTACGTTTTGGTGATGCAATTGCCGACGACTTGCCGTCTTCTGAGGAGCTCTCCGACTCGGACAGGAATGCATCCTCACATCCCACGAATAAAGGTGAATGCTACATCATGTTCGGGTTGCGTATAATCGACGCTGGTGCTATCTACAGACTCTGATCAACTTGTGAAACGGGAATAGTTATAACGAGGCCTATAAATAAGACTGTCCTGCCTCCATCCGAAGGCCGTACGTGCTAATATATTCCTCTGACCAGCTGACTAGTTGCATAGAGGTGAGGGTAAATAAGTCCATTCAGCGTTGTTGTCGGACACCCAAACTAGTTCGAGAAAAGGCACCCCTAGGGTTGCGTCGAAATTGCAATCGACCTCAGGAATGTGCAATTGGTGAGCGTGTGCGTTCCAGTCGCTTACCCAGTCGTCCGTTGCGGCAATGGTTTTTTTGGCGTTATCTTTACACCTCGGAGAAGGAAATGGGCCATGGCCATGGCGATTGTTGCATATAAAGGAAAACTGAAGAAGGTGAGATGATGGAGAGCAAGAGACACGTGAGCATCGCTGATACAGAACATCCATGCTACCTGCAATGATCGACCAGCTAGGAGGATGCATTATCTCCCAGCCATTTATATTTTTCTAGTGCGCTGCAAAGTGGTAACATTAGTGTGTCAATTGTTGCTCAAGGAGAATCTCCTTTCCGCCTTCCTAATAAATGAATTGTATCAAAGTACGTATTGTCCCATGGACATACACTATTCTGGGTAAATGGCAGTCGTCATGTATCAATCTTCCAGCTAAAATCCGAGCTGGCGGATCTGAGAAATATTGTTCATCCTGGCCAACCATTGACCATGATAGAGATGGCCGGTAATTGAATCAAGGGAGCCAAGGACACGATAGATACCCACTGTATAAGTGCCACTGGTATAAAATAGTGACAACCTGAAATTCTGTGGGCCTTGGAGAAGTATCTCTCGTCCTGAACGCCTCCAAAGTCCGTTTTTGTGCACCCCTTCATATTCATACGTGTAAATGTCGAGTAAGTACGTGTACTGATAAGATCCGAGTCGCTTTTATTGCGGAGAAGAAAGGAAGACCTCTCCCAGTGTCAATCATACGTAAAGATTGGTGGAAATAGTCTTGATCCACTTGTTCACCCTAGAACAGTTGCTTATATGTTTTGAAACATATGAGCGGCCTTCATGTCAAGAGTTCCGAATAAACAATTCCAAGTGATACTTTTCCTGAGTGCATCGTTTTTAAGGGGTTTTCATTACAAAGGATCGGTTCAAGTTTGCTGGCTCAACCCACAGTTTTATTGCCAAGGACCACTTCCCCTCGAGATAAAAAACTTAACATCGTGAACACGATCTCGGACATTAACGTTTGCATCTGTGCAGTGCGATGCGATGCCATTTCTTGTCGTATAGTTTGTCCAACGATGCTGTTCTGTAGCAGAACGTTGTACTGATTACATCTTGTTTATAGGTGCAATGCTCAAATTTTTGGGCCAGGGTTAACATGTGCTCATCTCAGCAATCATCCATCATGGTGGTACCATTCTGAAGCGCATCCCGAAAAACATGAAGCGGAAATGATCAACGACCATAACAGATGTCAAGGCTTGAAGCGAAATAAGTAGGAATGGCTGTCAATGTGCCCAAAGGGTGGGAAATTTCATACTAAGCGGGCGGGATCAATACCTTACCTTGTCATCCGGCAGGCATTATCACCTTCCCGGGCGCTGGCTTGGAACAGCTCACGATGACAGGATCGTTCAAGTAGTTTTGACCTAAAATTTTTGGGACAGTGAGTACTAATGCCAATCGTGCAGTTTTATCCAACTTTAACGCAAGCAATACTCGTGAAATTCTTCCTGATTTCATTTGACAGAATGAACACTCGATGCCACCATTTTTACTTGTTCGCGTTGATAACGTGGAACTCGTGATAGGCTGCAGGGGTGACCGAGCACAAAGTTTTTGTAGTATTAAGTTTTACGTTCACTGGGTCCGTTGCTCATTCAGTTATAAAGGCTCTCTGCTTCTCTGGTATACTTCACGTCAAGCAATCACCCCACTCCTCATCTAACAATGGCACTCAATTTTCCTCCTCTAGACTACTCGCATCTTTTCTGTGATCTTGTCAACTTTCATATGGAAAAAAATCCCACTTTCCCAGTCTTTGCCTATCCGACTGAGGACTTTTCCGGTTCACTAACAGAAATCTCCTTCCTTGAATTCGGTCGAGCCGCCCACAGAATCGCTCATTCCCTTCGCCCCTGCAGACAAGGCCCAGACGGTGAAGTGGTAATGGTGATTGCCAATACCGACACCATCCTACATCATGCTGTTGTCGTTGGGTTGATGCTTTCCAGCTGGATTGTACGTGGTGTTGTGATCTTTTTTGGCTTCCTTTTCATTGTCCCAACTAGCCGTTTCCAGTTTCACATAGGAACTCGCCAGCAGCAGTAGCTAGTATGATGAGTAAGACAGGCTGCATGCGGATCGTCACGCTAAATCACGCACACAAAAGTCTTATTGATGGTATACGCCGGGAAATAAATCACAACGAACAGTTAATTGTTTATGAGCTTCCTTCATTGCGCTATGCCTTTCCGAGGCTTGGGCATGAGGTGGCCACTGACCCTTTTATTGCATACCCACCTCCCCTTAACCATCCGGATTTGGATTCTCCTGCCATTTATCTTCATTCTTCTGGTAGTACCGGATTCCCAAAGCCTATTACTCACACGCACAGACTCCAAATCGAATGGTTAAATCGGGGTATGTTGCCACGTAATGTGAAAATATTCTCGCTGATGATATGTAGCCTATGTCCGGCGGTGTGCCAAATTGCCGTCCCCTCGCCGAGTCGGTGCCATGTCACTTCCTCCCTTTCATACTTTTGGGTTTGCCATCGGACTTTACGGACCAATTGCAGCTCTTGTCACCACTGTGATTTACCCTCCACGAACTGAATGTGATCCGCATGCACAGCCAGTGATCCCAACGAGCGACAATATGACCAAGGTCCTCAAGAAAATACAGTGTAACATCCTTGCCACTGTTCCAATGTTTATCGAACAGATGGCCATGTCAGAAGAAGCTATCGAGGTCCTTAAGAAGATAGATAGTGTCGTATGTGTCATTTACTTCAGTCCATCTAATTACATACTAAGGATTCGCAGACTTTTGGCGGTGGGCCCCTGCCTGTAAAGGTGGGGAATAAGTTGTGGGCCGCTGGGGTGCAACTTGCGAGCAATTACGGCGGGACAGAGTTTGGTGCACCATTGGCACTGACGGACAAGAAAGATTCGGCAGACGGCGATTGGATGTGGATGCGCATCCTAGATGATTGGAACGTCAGGTGGGTGCCGCAAGGAGACGATACATTCGAGTTACAACTATTGGTATAATGTTTTTATGTCGCCATAATTTTCAGAAAATGCTCACACTGGGTTCCATTAGAAATGTGAAAAACACCAACTTGCAGTGCTGAATATACCTGGCGCGAGTGGATACGCTACATCGGATGTCTTCCTGAAGCATCCAACGAAGGATGCATGGAAAATGTACATTTTTATGACCGCTCTACACTGAAGATTTAATAAATATACATTCGCACTTTTTTTACGACGGCAGTATTGGAAGGATTGATGACGTCATCGCTCTTGCTTCCGGAGAGAAGACGGTTCCTGTCCCCATGGAGAGTGTGATTAGCTCCTCTCCACTGGTGCAGGGTGTGATCATGTTTGGACGGGGGCGAGACCAGGTTGGCGTTCTCATCGAGCCCCGTGTAGGATATGTTGTCGACATCAACGACAGTAAGGCAGTGATGGAATTTAGAAACCAGGTTTGGTACGTATTCCTTTTATTTACAAAAAAAAAAAAAGCCGACTCGAATGAATGGAGGCCGGTGATCGAAGAGGCAAACAAGACATCCCCTGCATTTAGCCGGATTTTCAAGGATATGATCTTGGTCACAAACGCTGACAAGCCTATGTTGCGCGCCCCAAAGGGCACTGTACAACGCAAGGCCACGCTCGACGCTTACGCGACGGAGATCAACAAGCTGTGAGCCATTATTTTTCGTGTGCGGAGACATGGATTATTAACTATTCAAAGGTACAACACTATGGAAGCACACTCGATAGCCCCGCACTATTCGACTGGACCATCCACGTGGAATTCTGAAGCAATTCAAGAATGGTTGTTGGAGTACGCTCGTACCATCCACTCTGACCGAAATATCGATCCCAATCTTGACCTGTTTGCTCAAGGGTTTGACAGGTACGTAGTAAACAAGAAGTTGGAATCCAAGTCTTCACGTCTGTTTCCGTTTCTACAGCTTGAGTGCCGGATGTATTCGGAATCGAATAGTGGGTGCTTTAAAAAGTTCATCGGACCCAGAGATCGTGAAGGCCGCTGCCTATACTCCCCAAAATGTGGTCTTTGAGAACCCGACCGTTCTCCAGCTCAGTTCACGCATTGCAGCGCTCGTCAGAAAGAAAGGCATTGAAGAGGCGGTAGATGTCGCAGAGCAACATATGCAAGCCATTAATGCGATGGTT
>JBBPJU010000778.1:0-17418 GCA_038088875.1 Austroboletus festivus
CTCATCCACATCCTCCACAAGATGGGAATTGGAGATGTTGTGGATGACCTTCCTCTTGTCCCAACCAACTCTGTCCTCATGGATATCATCATCAGACTTTCCCCAAACATCAGATGGAGAGTCATCCAGAATAGAGGTCTGGTTAGAAGGACCACAGGATCTACAGTTGGCTGCCTCCCAACTCCTCTTGTGGAGGACATCTTCTACCAACCCTGAGGGTTTACAAACATGCCATAGACCCTCCTATCCCCATTCCTTCCAGCACTACTCCACCTTGCCTTGGTCTACTCAACCAACTCTCCTCTCTCCTGCCACTCATTCATGGCCTACACCCCCTCTTGTCTAACATCCCCAAGGACAACTCTGTCCTGGCCTACTTCTGTGACAGATGTTGCACCCTCCATTCTAACAGGTGGTATTACCTCTAGACAATCTGCCCTGGATGCACTCATCAAGCACTTGGGCACTCCCCTTTCCACTGCCCTGCCCTCTCCCCCACTGAACTCCCTGATTCCTGCCCTGACCGTGAGGGGGGACTGTTACAACCCTCATTTTTCTGCTATTTTTCCTGATTATTTTCATATTAGTTTTACCTTATTTTTTGGACTTAGAACTTTTTCACATCCATGGGAATAAATTCCCTTATATATTATTCAGATAAAACCGAACATGCTTATGCCTTCCCCTCTTCTTCTTCAGACTTCTTATCCATAAGGGGATAGGAATGCATGTTTTCCTTATTTCTTTAATCTCCATTTCTTCTATGTTTCAGAAATATGCTTATTTAATTTCCATATGCTTCTCTTCCATTTCATGGCAGTGCCATACTTCTCATGATTCTTTATGACTCAGGCTGACTCTTATCACACAGCCTCTATAGTACAATCCCATTTCTCTTTTATCTTATTGGCTACCACACTTGACTGTATGCATTGCCTTCTATATGTAATTCAGGACCATACCCTATTGGTTCTCTATTTAGTAGTAGTACAAACATGTACATACACATAGACAGTATATAAAGGCCCAGGATCACAGAGCTGGCTCCCCAGTTCTGAAGTCTTGGAGATTTCCTCTAAGCATTCCTCTGAAACCACTGGTGTGACTAGTATATTGTCACACATACTTCTTTATTGAACCTTGAACACATTGGAGGACACTGTGTTGCTTCATTTGTTAGAGTGTTTCAGTAATTTCTGACCAAGGCCCCCAATTCACCAGTGCATTTGCTAGGGAACTAGCTAGAGTACTCAACTATGACCCCAAACTCTTCACAGCCTATCACCTGCAGACTAATGGAGAAATGGAAAGAGTAAACAAGGAACTGAAAACCTACTTATGAATCTACTACCATAAAAACCCAGAAAACTGAAGCAAAATGCTCCCAATCGCTGAATTCACCCATAACTCTGCCATCCACTCCACCACCCAAATCTTCCCATTCAAGCTAATAACCAGATTCGCCCCTTGAGGCTTTCCCTCCCTTTCAAAATCTTTTATACCAGCCATTCAATATACCCTGGATCAATGGGGAACCACTTGGAAGGAGCCCTCAGCAGCCATAGAGTTTGCACAAAAAGACTATAACTTCCAAGTAAAATCTGGAAAATACACCCCTTACCAAAAAGGAGACTTGGTTTGGCTCTTTACAAAAAACCTAAAAACATGAGGAGAGTTACAAAAATTATTACCAAAAAGGGAAGGACTGTTCAGGGTCATCCACTCCATAAATAAAGTCACCTTCAGAATAAAACTACCTAACCATTGGAAAATCCATGACATTTTCTATACCTCTCTCTTATCCCCTTATACCCGGACTAATGAATTTGGCCCAACTACCACTGAATCCCCCCTTAGACTCAAGGAAGAACTCAAATATGAAATTGAAGAGATCTTATCACACAAAGGAGCGGTACCCCCCTTTTTCTATTTTGTCAAATGGAAAAACTATCCCCATTCAGAGAACACCTGGGAATCAGAGACCAATTTCACCCATGCTGATGAACTTCTGAATGCCTATAAAAAGGCGCATTGCATCTCCATCTCGACATAATGGTTTACCCCACTTAACCAATATTTCAGGATAAGAAATACAATCGTTGGCATATGGAGTTCATCTCAGGAATATACAAAAACTCTTCCCTAGTCAAGAAAAAAAAAACCTGAAAAACATGTCCACTATCTAGACAAACACATCGGACAACACTGGTACTACTGCAAAGATGACTACTGTCCTTACCACTGGCATGCCAAGAACTTCTACTAAACCCTTATGGGTTATCCTCTCACACCATGACATCTCTCATCACTATCAAAGTAAGCAATGCCTACAACCTAAACTCCATGTTCTGGATGGAAAGAGGATACCTCTATACCCACCTAATTGAATCACAATACATAACCAACTGGCTATATGCCAGGAGAAATACCCCTGAACTACTCCCTATAAAAACCCTTCTCACCATGTTTCACACCTATACTCAACTTCACAAAGCCTTTCCCCCACCTTCTGGAATCGGACACTATGCCAGACCAATCTCAACTCTTGACACACCCATGCACACCTCACAGTTCATCTACCTCAGAGTCCTCCTTGGACAGGCTCTCCATGATGGTGGATTTGGGGAGGTCATCGCCAGTCTCCCTCTCCCTCTCATCCCCACTAACAAGATCATCTTCAGGATGGTCACAATCCTCTCCCCCTCCCTTCATTCTAGAGTCATTAGAGATAGGGAGCTCATTTTTCACACCCCCAGAGATGATTGAGGAAGCCTGTCACTTGACTTTCTGGCAGAACCAGTGCTTGAATCTTTCAGACCAACACCAAGCCCTGATGGAGGGGATACTGATTCCCTCAAATCTGCTAGTACATGTCCACTCTGAATCCTCCCCAATCCATTGGAGAAATCATTGGTCTCGATATCCATTGCCACTGAACATGCCACAGACTCCCCAGTTCCCATCCCTGATCCATTTACTCCACCTCATCACCAACCCCTTCTTAACCATATCAGCTCTCCTCCTGCCCTTCAATGCAGCCTCCACCCCCTCTTCCGAAATATCCCTGAGGACAACAACCTCTCCACTCGACACCAATGTGGAAGATACAATAGTGCCCATGCCTCACAGAGGAACTGTCCCTATTATGTCTGCCCTGGATATTACAGGAGAAGTCCTGGACACTCCCTCTGTCATTGCCCCAATTCCAATCATCCATTCCCTCCCCCCAATCCTACTTGCCAGGACTGCAGATGATCTCATGACACCTACTGGGAATATCCCCTCTACATCTGCCCAGCTTGCCACCTACCCCTTCTCAACCACTCCCTGGAGGAATGCCTCAGAAATCCCTATTATCCAGGGGATGTTGGGCTTGATTGATGAGTGGAATCATCCCCTTTATCCAGAAGAGGAGGGTAATGTTACGGAATGATGGAGATGGCCTCCAACTCCATATCCCAAAGAGTTGGACAGGCCTCATCTTTTTCCTTCCATGGAAGAGATGGAGGACCTTCCAATGGAAGTTAAATGGGGGAGTTCTTTTTCTCGATAGAATGCCTCTCCAGAATCACTGGAGGACCAGGAGAACATCCCCCCTATCTGGGGGAACAAGGTATGGTATGACTGGGACCTCCAGGAGTACCTGGACTTTCACACTAGGAGAGGGACTTCTTTTTCCTTCTTCTAGATAGACATTAGGTGTTATGACTCTATTTTATTCAACTTTTATCACAACTTTATGACAGTCACATGACTTCTAGATCATGTGCTTATGATGTCACAACACCAGTCACATGCTCAGTCATATAATCTGCATGATAGTTTATTGAAAACACTTAGGCTAATGCCTATAAAAACACTAGGAGGATTGCTAGTCAATCCCTTACACTATTGAACTTAGTGCTTTTCTGCATTTATGGGAAGTACTTTCTATTTATAGAAACCTAGACATTGGAGGATCTTCAATAGATCTCCTTTGAACCCTGAAACATGCAGCAAATGCATGTCTATGCCTCATATATGCAGCATGCTGCCACATCCATTTCACAAAAGCATTAATTGCTTTTCACCTCATTGAAGATGCATGTTGAACATGCTGTAACCTCATGTATTTAATCTCCACAGGCTTCTCCTTCTGATCTTCTATTCTATACCTGCAGTGTTACGATTTATTTCTGGAGTATAATGAGTCCTTCATTTTCCATGCAGATATGCTTCGTTTCTCTGACACATCTCACCTTTGACATTCTCACTTACTTGATTTCTCTTTGTTATAGACTTATCTTTGATCCGATTACCTCATGTACATTTATCATGAATGAGTCATTCCTTATCTCTTATCTTGATTCAACCCTTGACCCTTCTGACTCATCCATTCCATTCTATCTTGGTGTATCTGTTCTTCCTGACTTAGTCCCTGATCTCAGATCACTTTCTATTCTCATGGCTAAGTCAGCACTTCTTTAATATTCTATCATATTTCTGGGCATTCTGATGATTCGTCATCCTAACTCATCATCAGTACCCTCTACCCCATTTCCCTTCTTGTTCTGCACTGCCACCTACCCCTGATCACTATATATAGTGATCACTTCTGTACCATAGTTCCCCATCTTAGACCTCCCTTAATTCCTCTCCTTCGTAACCCCTTGTCACTCCTCTCTGACTACCATGTATCCTCTACACCCCTGAATCTATCTCTTAATTGTCACCATCATTGTCTGCCTGTCTCAGACACCCAACTATCATTTTATCAAGAATCATCACTCTCCAGCAGTACTTCTCAATTGTCAGGAGATCTCCTTACCCTGATTATTGGTGATGTTCCTCTGTCATACGTCCACTCATTCCATCACCAATCTCCCTTACCTGTTGATGGCTTTCCTATACCTCGATCTCTCATCATCTAGCCATCTCTCTATCCGAACCTGGCAGTATTCTCTATCTTCCAAGTCCTATAGCGATATCTATCACTTCCCTCTATGCTTTGGTGATATCCTCTTTACCACTCGTCCATCACCATATCCCTGCACACCTCTAGAACTTACTCTTCCCCTTTTCTTTCCTTCTTGTCCTCTGCCTCTGTATAGGGACACAAGGGCTATACTTGGACCTATCTGGTTCAAGTGTAACAAAAGGTCTAAGATATATGATTGCGACTAGTATTACCTAGGTCGCCTCTCCATACCCCTTTCCTGAACTCCGATCCCAACTTTCAAAGGCCATTGAGCCTCTCCTTACCCGACTCTCTGGATAGTCATGATACCACCTTCCCTCTTGAACCTCATTGCTCTTCTCCTATTTAACACCTTCTTTAACAAGACGCATATGCTAATCATAGTGGAATTCCTCTGGATGCGATTGACTTGATCTATCTCTGATCCTCATCAGATGAATATCATTAACTACTTAGCATCTCTGATTGGGACAATCTCCTCATCCTGGCTCCCCAATGAGGTATCATGACTACTCCTCCAATGTTTTTCCTGGTAACCATTCCTGATTACTCATTGAAATGTCTGCTTGCATCCTCAACACAAAAGTGGAGATCCCACATCACTGACATTTACAGAATATTTCCTGGACTCTTCAAACTGAATCTTGGACTATCTCTGGTCACCCTCCCTTCTCCCTGACTCCTGATTCTCCTGGATAATACTCTGATCATTCTGGAACTCCATCCCTCTGAAACATGGTCAAGAATTTGATTATTGTCATCCACCTTACCCTGATCTTAGAAGCATGACATTTCTATCTTCAGTCATTGCTACCCGATCTTCTCACTTCTGATGTCCTGAAGTATAACTACTATCTGGTTGTACTACCCTCTTGGATCTCTATGCTATGCATGATCTCATAAAAGTTGGCAACTTATGATGGTTCCAGAATAGTACTCTCTCTTGAACCAACTAAGAAATACCTCATCAAAGTAGTATTATTGCCACCACCAAATGACTGGCAAGCATATCAGGAGATTACTCCCTTCCTTGAACTCGAGTTCATCCAAATAAGTTATCTGGACCACTCGAACCACCCATGTTCTCCAGCCCCAAAAATGGAAACATTATCCTGAACCCTCTTTCAATTTCAAATCAAGTCTTCGACAATATATGTAGATTACTACCTGGAATCTTCCAGATGGACCCCACGATAAGTCTCACCTAGAGCATACATGATGACTTGATTTCCAGATCATTCTTTATGAACACCACAACTCTATAGCGATTTCTTTCTGCTTTGTAGAAAGAAGCTCGACCCCATCACATCCAGTTCTCTTCCTGGATTTTCTCAGAAGTGTTAAACCTTCTGCTTTGAAGAAGGAAGACTTCATTGTCCAGCTCTCTTTCTGGACTTTCTGATATGACTACTTTCTGCTTTATAGGAAGAAGAAATTCCCTATATTTTTTTCTGACATATCGGAGAAATGTGTCACCCAGTTGCCAATGGTCCTTGCCTTGTTCTTGATTTTCTAGTTCTCTTCCTAGAAATCTTGAATCATGGTGCTATTTAGCAAACTCTCTTCCAAATTGCCTTCTGCCTCATTGCTGCTCTTTAGTCAATGATACAGATTATTAATCAAAAATTTTATTTCGACCAGATCCCCATTGTTACAGTACGGTGGAGGTGGTCTCCTACACCATTCCCAGAGGCACTAGACGCCCCGTCTTTTTCCTTCTTCGGGGGAGGGACGATGGACATCACTGACGACTTCTCCAGGGGTGTCGCCTGGGGAAGCTCCCTAGAACACTGGAACGGCTCCCCTCCTCTTCTGGAGAACCAGGAGAACGTTCCCCCGGGGAACGAGGAGTGGTACGCTTGGGACGTGGAGGAGGTCACCAACTTCTTCCGCCGACAGGGAGACCCGTTTCCCTTCCTCTAATCATTAACACTTTTCTTTTACTTAGTTCCCTTCTCTTACTTATGGGACGAGCCCCCCCTTCCTTTCACTAATCAACCCCTTTGGCTTCCTTAGTTACCCCGCCACCCAGACCCGCTCCACACAGCATCCGCCGGTGGGGTATTACCCACCTAACTTCCAGATTAGCGATAGAATAGCTCTTTTCCCAGAACTGACTTAGAGTTTAGGTTCCCCTTTGAACAGGAAGGAGGAACCCACGCACTGCCCTTCCCTTTCTATCCATAGGCAGTGCATGATAGAACCTTATTTCCTTCAAGGACGCATTTCCATTCTCCATTCCACTTCCGGAATGGACAGGAGAAACTAATCGAGATCTTGTCTCGATTGGGAACTCCTTTCCCACCTTATCCCCGTTAGTATATAAGCGCCCATGTACGATAGAAGTTCCCTCAGTTGAATTCTATGCAACCTTACGTGGAGTTAGCTGTACCTTGAAACGGTGGACGGTTTACCATTTCTCGAGAGAGTCCTTACTAGGCTAGACCTGTCCTACAGGCTAGTTCTCACTGCCGAATATCTTTCTGCCCATCTCGCCCTTTTCTCCGTCATCGTTGAGTACGGGCCGAATCTCCATACCTTCGACCTGGTGTTAGATAACGCCCGCCGGCTCCACGTCTTGCGTTCCGTATCACCCATGACAAGCTGCCTTTCAGCACATGTATACCTGAAGGACTCCTCCGGCACTCTCAGATTTGGTACTTCACTCGTTCTGAGATGAATACTTTACATCGTCAATATTCTGAAATCATACCTGATCCTCACTCTCTTTTGGATAAGTAGGCATTTTGCCGAAGAACCTTTTGGTCATTCTCCCCACTTTCCAGTCATAGACCAATGGCCTACAAAAGTATTTTGTTTGTTCTCTCTTAAGACCATTCCGATTCCTCTTTTTCAACTTCTTAAGTCATTGCTAGCTGTCATCCAGTATACAAGTCATCACCCAATTTATTTCAGCTAGAACTCATGATAAGTCCTCTTTGAGGCATGTATAGCAACCAGCATGACTTCTCTAACCACCCTTATATCTGATCTCCTCTGGATTGGCTTAGCCAATCATTCCATGACAAACCACCTCGTTCTCATAAGTGTCTTTATGGCTTTTCCTTGAATCTCCTGAATCATCCCCACCTAACTTCTCATTTCTCTCATGTAGACCATTACCTGATTTTTATCAGATAGACCCCATGATCAGTCCTGCAGTAACACTGGCATACATGATGAACATGACCAACCCACCTTTTCCAATTGCTTGGTCAACCATAAGCAATTCTTCTTTAACTTTTCTGGTCCCAGTCATTTCCTGAAAACAACATGGATTACCATCCATCCCACAATGTTCTCTTCCATTATGATTATTCTGATCCTGATCATTTTGGTGTAATACAGGTTGTCTCTTCTTCAACCTTCCCTAGATTCTAGTCACCACGTAGTAACTGTGGTAACCTGAATCATTCTCTTGAACTGCCATCACAACATTCTCTTCTGTTGTGCTTACCCTGACCCTGATCATTTTATTACGATACAGGTTCTTCCTGATCTTATGACACTCTCTTTTGACGACTTTCCTGAACCCCAATTCTTTTGAATATGAGATACTTTTATTCTGACCTTATATCCTTGAATTTGAACATCCCGCTTCTCTCAACTCCCCAGACATCTCCATCCTTGAAAACCCTCTCCTTGATGACCCAACACCACCTAGACAATATCTAAAATACATTCCAGTCTATATCCTTGGACATCCCATCACTCTGACATCACCATTTGTTAATCTCCCCCCCCCCAAAAAAAAAAAAACCCATACAGTGGAACTACCCTGATTACTTGATCACCTTGGATCATTTTGATTTTTCTTATCTGACATTATTGTTTGAATTCTAACTTTCAAAGTCACCTCCCTGGATCAAATAAATGCCCAGATCTTTGAAGATGTCATCTCATTATATTTGTAATGTTTCGGCCTGGAGATTCACATCTTGCAGGAGCTGTTGGCACCCCCACTGATCAACCATTACTTCTATAATTGGATTTTATCCTTTATTTTCTATTTCATTCAACTGACATGTAGGTCATTACTCGAGCACTTTGTGCATTGACTAGAACCCTTGATAAGCCCTTTGAGCATACATGATAATCAGCCCCTTTTATTTTCACCGGAATTTAACTTTGACATCTCCAGATCACCTTCTGGTCGATATTTCTCTTCTGCCATCCACTGTATTGACTTTCTAAAATGACCACTTGGCACACTCTTTTGGCTCTACCCATCTTCCCTCAAATTACTTCACTTACTCCGACTCCCCTGGATATCTCTTGATTCTCTAAAAATTCTCTTTGACTATGGTTCTCGGTCATGGTCAACCTTCGGTCTACTAAGGGGGTAATTTCCCAATTTTACCCTCTACTGCCTCTTGTCACTGTGACTATTCGACCTGACTTACCATCTCACTGATCACTTCCCCATTTGCCTGACTCGGCTTGCCATCATCCCATCCACAGACACAAACTACTGATGGTATTTCACCCTGACATTCTACAAAAACATTTCAGAATTCCCTGACCTGACATGAACCCAACAAAGACAACCATTGAAAACCCCAGTCTCTACTTGACATACTCCAACATGACCCTGGTCAATTTAGGACATACTCCTCTTCTTAACTCACTCCAAGTATACCTACCATCCTCCCTGCCACTTTCCAGTCCCAATTAAAGATATTGGTAAACATGATTCTTGTCATTTACTCCAATACACTGGAATCTCCACTGACCCACCTTCCACTTGAGGTTATAAGCAAATGTGGTAGCTCCACACTTTTGATCTGCTAGATTACTTATGAACTCTTGATGAACCACCTTGGTTCCAATTCATAATTCTGACTCTCAACTTTGATTCTTCAATCCTCACTCTTGATGAGTTTCTTCGATTTTCTGATCCCTGAGGAGCTTACCATTCAGACTTCAAATCCTCTCAGACAATATTTGTAACTTCTCACTTCCCTGATTCAAATCCTCAAGGAATTCCCAATTCAGAACTTTCTATTCTTGAGGATATTATTTGACGTTTTGATTCTTCTGATTCTTAATCCCAAAGATTCTTATCCTTCAAACTTCAGATCTCTCAAAAACTACCATTTCAATCTTAAGACTTTAATGAACTTTCTTTGACCTATCTCCAAGGATCTTTATTCAAACTTTCAATCCTTTGGGATTTTATTGAATCTTTTATTAACCCAATTCTTGACTTTTTAATCCTTGATCTTATCTTCAAGATTTTCATGATCAAGAATCTTGAATCTCGTTAATTCCTTGGACTTCTTGAAATTTTCCAGACTCCATTTCAATTTCACAACCAGGTTCAAATTGTTTACTTTCTATTCCAGAAGTTAAACATTTCCCCTTTGATTCTTCCCTCTTGAATTTTCGTCTTCACCTTGATCTATTGAACAATGCCTGCCAGAATCGCTTCTCCCCAGTCTGACTCCAGCTCTCCATCCCCTTTGACATTTACCCCTTTCAAACTCCTTGAATCCCCTCTAATCTTGGAACCTCTCAGTTTTGAAGACAACTCCCCACCTCCTCCATATGGGGCTGCCGTCCTTCATTGTCCTTACCTTGGGTCTTTCGATCATCCCCTTGCACCTATGCTGATCCCTCCCCTTGCTCTTTGTCTCACCGATGAACCCACCACTCCAGAAATTATTACCCATATTTCCCAGTACCTCCAAGACCCAGCCCTTGTCCGAGCTCTGAACTCCTTTTGGAACTTGTCTTCCCCCATGGCTTCTCTTCAGCGTGCTTTTGTTCAAAGCATCCAAGTTCTCTCGGATCTTGAGGCATTGAGCTCTCACCAGACTGCTCACCACCTCACTGGTACTCACATTTCTGGTATTCTTCATCCGTTCTCTCCTGGTCAATGACTCTATCTCTGGAATATTCACCTAGCTATCACCACCAACCTCATTCATGCTCTCCATCAGATGGGAGCCCTAGATTTTCTGAAAGATATAGATTTGTTTTTATGCATTCGCGCTGAGGCAAGGAATTATCCTTTCCTAGTCACTCATCCTCGCCCTCACTATTCCAACCATTTTATTGGAGACTTCCCTGAAGAAGAGACTTCTCCAGTCCTGATCTCACCTGAGTGGTGATTACTCTCGGGATTATCTTTACTGGTGCTTCAGAATCTACTAAGGGGGTAATATTATGATTTATTTCTGGAGTATAATGAGTCCTTCATTTTCCATGCAGATATGCTCCGTTTCTCTGACACATCTCACCTTTGACATTCTTGCTTACTCGATTTCTCTTTGTCATAGACTTGTCTTTGATCCGATTACCTCATGTACATTTATCATGGATGAGTCATTCCTTATCTCTTATCTTGGTTCAACCTTTGACCCTTCTGACTCATCCATTCCATTCTATCTTGGCATATCTGTTCTTCCTGACTTAGCCCCTGATCTCAGATCACTTTCTATTCTCATGGCTAAGTCAGCACTTCTTTAATATTCTATCATATTCCTGGGCATTCTGATGATTCGTCATCCTGACTCATCATCAGTACCCTCTACCCCATTTCCCTTCTTGTTCTGCACTGCCACCTACCCCTGATCACTATATATAGTGATCACTTCTGTACCATAGTTCCCCATCTTAGACCTTCCTTAATTCCTCTCCTTCATAACCCCTTGTCACTCCTCTCTGACTACCATATATCCTCTACACCCCTGAATCTATCTCTTAATCATCACCATTGTTGTCTGCCTGTCTCAGACACCCAACTGTCATTTTATCAAGAATCATCACTCTCCAGCAGTACTTCTCAATTGTTGGGAGATCTCCTTACCCTGATTATTGGTGATGTTCCTCTGTCATACTTCCACTCATTCCATCACCAATCCCCCTTACCTGTTGATGGCTTTCCTATACCTCAATTTCTCATTGTCTAGCCATCTCTCTATCCGAACCTGGCAGTATCCTCTATCTTCCAAGTCCTATAGCAATATCTATCGCTTCCCTCTATGCTTTGGTGATGTCCTCTTTACCACTTGTTCATCACCATATCCCTGCATACCTCTAGAACTTACCCTTACCCTTTCCTTTCCTTCTCATCCTCTGCCTCTGTATAGGGACACAAGGGCTATACTTGGACCTACCCGGTTCAAGCATAACATGCAGGAGTACAGTATGTTTTTAATTCCTTTTATATTTCATATTCAGAATCTTATCCCATTGGTGGATATGCTCCACTTATCTAAAGGATGACTCAAGGTCATCACCATATGCATTGCCATGCACTGGTTTGCATTGGCTTCCATTTGATATTTATTATCAAGCACTTATGATTTGTTATCCAAGTGACACCACTTTCATTTCCTTTTATTATATTGATATATCTTAAGATTCATAGGAATATATGAATTCTTTAATATTTTAGAATATTCCTATTGGTTGTTCCTGTTATAGTAGAACCAAACATGTACATACAGTAGGATAGTATATAAAGACCCAGGATCGCAGAGCTAGCTCCCCAGTTTTGAAGTCCTTGAAGATTTCCCACTGAAGGGATCCTCTATAAGAGTCCTTGAAACCCTTGAAACTGGGTCTTTTCTCTACATCCCTTTACTCTGGTAGTAGTTAAGGCTTTGGTGGTTAGACTGATGATACAACTCTTTTAGGTTGTTTCATTAGGTGCCATTTCCTCTTGCACTGCTATCTTTACAAGTTATTATCAGTAGTCTCTCACATCCATATCTGCTCCACACAGCATACACCATGAGAGACTTTACCCCTCTTTTCCCTGCAGCACACCGCAAGAGGAGAACCTTTTTAGAATAGACTTCAAAACCTTATGTTAAGGTTCAGACCTGAATCAATGGGGAACCTTTACACAAGCCCCTTTCCTTTTATGATTTATTCAGGGATATGTGTGCAGCCTTAGCACCTTATCACAGATGCTACACTTTTCCTTCTTAGGATAGAGTTACCCCATAGAGATCAGATCTTTTCCAGAGTGGTAGCAGGATTGCACCCTTGGGGAAGAGTCTCTAAAGGGGGGACTTCTTTCCATCTCTTTTCCATTTAGTATATAAGTGCCTATACTTATGGGGATAGTTCCCCAGTTAGATTTTATGCAATCCTATGTGGAGGTGGCTGTACCTTGAAGTGGTGGATGGTTTACCACCTCTCAAAAGAGTTCTAGTGCAACAGGTTCTAGCCCTGCACCTCATCCTCATACATGAATACTCCATTGCCTGGGAGGCAGTTATTTCCATCTGCATACAATATGGCCTGTGTCTCAGGAGACTAGACCAGGTCATTGCTTGGAAGTTCAGACTCCATATCCTGTGTTCCATATCATCCACCTCATTCTATCCATGCAGGCAATGCTTGCACAAAGTTCCATCACATAGAGAACTGACACCTACTGGCAAATGCCACTGCCACTCTCAATCAACATCCCCCCCATAATTCTTTTGCCTAAACTGCTCCTCCCCAATCTCCCCCCCAGCACCATCATTCTGAGCCCAGACAATGCAACCCTCTAGCCCCTCTGCCCCCACAAAATCAGCATGCCCCATCTGCCTCAGCTGCTTCCCCCACCATGTCTTTGAATGCAATGCCTTTGCCCTCTGGGACAGTTCCCTAGCACATGTCTGAAGAAACTCAGAAGGATGCCTTGTTAATGACAAAGGCCACATACTGTGTGGGGACTGGCAAAAGCCCAATAGGTGCCAAATCAAACAACACCGGGCTCAACATACATGCTCTGAATGTGGCAGCAGCAGGTATGGTGCTCAAAACTGCTATCATGCAAAGAAGTGCTCAACCACTAACACTGTACAAAGTTAGAGCTTGGACTAATGCTTGCGATACATACAACCTCAACACTCATTACCCTCACTCAATCAATGGCCTCCGACAAGGCTTCTTGACCCATGTATCTAAGCTAACTAACACATTCACTCCCCCCAACTCCCAATCTGCCTTACAGCATAATAATGCCTTCCATGACCTTGTAATTAAAGAACTAGCCAAAGGTAGATACCTAGGATCCTTCACCTGACAGGATATACAAGATGCAATGGGCAATTTCCAATCCTCACCCATATCCTATTACAATCCTCATTTTTCTGCTATTTTTCTGATCATTTTCATATTTATCTTATCTTATCTTTTGGACTTAGAACTTTTTTGCACTCATGGGAATAAATTCCTTTATATATTATTCAGGTAAACCTGACCATGCTTATGCCTTCCCCTCTTCTCTTTCAAACTTCTTATCCATAAGGGGATAGTGATATGGATGCAGGATGAGGAGTCTGAGCTTCTATGCTAAGGTCCAGTCTACTTCCTTAGGAAGGCGGGGTCCGTACTGGATGCAGATGGATACGATGGCTTCCTGGGTGGTAGAGAATTCATGGATAAGGATGAGATGCAGGGCTAGAATCTGTCGCACAAGGACTCTCTTGAGAAACGGTAATCCATCCACTGTTTCAAGGTACAGCTAACTCTATGTAGATTTGTGTAGAATCTAACTAAGGAACAAGTACATATACAAGGGCACTTATATACTAATTGGGGAAGGGATGGGAAGAGATTCTCCTGGGGGCTCTGATTCAAGGGCGCAAAGCTGCTGCCACTCTGAGTTGGTTATATACCCCCTTTGAGAATAGAAAGAAAAGAAGTGTCCAGATTGAAATGAGGTAAAGTAGTCATGCACAGCCCAGAGAAAAGAAGGAAAGGCTGTGCATGGGTTCCTTTCCATGGTCATGGGAAGTCACCTCCTTGTCCATATAGAGATAGTTAGACTTGATCGGAATAAGAAAAGGTAATACCTAAACTGGTGTATGCCGTGTGGAGTGGGGAATGGGTGGTTAGGTAACTAACATAACTGTGATATATCAAGTCTAGTGGGGATCTCAGAAACAGAGGAAAAGAAAGCTCAATGAAGGGAATCTACTCATTGAAAGAGAAAAGGTCCCGACATTATATCAAGTAGTCTTGGAGATCTTGAAGATCTCAAGTGAACCACTCCTTGTCCCTGGGGGTATGTTCTTCTGGTTATTCAGGAGTGGGGGAGAAGCATTCCAGATGTCTAAAGAGTCCCCCCAAGTCAAGGGACTCAAAAAGTCTTTGTCATTCTCTTATGCGTCTGTGGGAAGAAAGGAAAAAGTCAGGGCATTCAATGGCTCTGGGTAAGGCATAGGCAGTCACCTCCATCATTCCATAACATTATCCTCCTCCTCTGGATAGATGGGATGATTCCATTCATCTATAATTTCCTCAAATCTCCTCACCATGTCTTGCCATCATGCAGTTGCCATAGGCATGGCCAGGGGATACCTCTCAGCAATGTGGGCAGGTGTAGAAGGGACAAGCCCAATAGAGGAGGTGGGTCCCACCACAGTCCAGGCAGATCTGGAAGACTGGGGTGTGAAGGAAGGGGCAGCAGTAAGGTGGATGGCTGGGAGCTTGTCAAGAGCAGATGGGGCAGAGAAGATGGGGGCACTCCCAGTCAGACATGTGTCCAAAATTACATCTAGCATAGTGCATGCCAGTGTTGATGTCATCATCCTTGAGGATATTCTGAGAAAGGGGCAGTAACCCTCTATGGATGGTGGGGGGAGAGGAGATCCTTCATAGAAGGTCAGTTCAAGGTGGAGTAGTCAGGGCGATAACAGGGACAGGGGGATCTGTGTCATGTTGGTACACTCAGGGAGTGGTATCAGCTGTCCCCTCCAATTCAAGCAGATTAGGGAGTATGGGGTTGTTGATTGGGGAAAGGGGCGCAGTAGGGACATAGGGATCAGCATCCCTTCTATTGTTGCCTGTTCTCTCAACTGAGAGTTGTGAGAGAAGTGCCAGTAGTGAAGCGGCTCGCAGAGTTCCTCTGCAAGCTCCACAGAGATGGAGTACAAGACCCCAGTGTTGGATGACTCTGGTGCATATTCTGGGGGAGAGGGGGCCAATAAGCTCCCAGATGATGGTGAAGATGGTAAGGATGGGGAGCTCATCGACCAGGTCATTGAATCCATGGTCATGAAGAGCCTGTCTGATGAGGACTCCGAGGTAGATGAGTTGGGAGGTGAGGACGGGTTGGGAAGCTGTTGAGAACAGGCCGACATGTTGGTTTTCTGTGAGGGAGGGGTGGGTGGAATGGATGTTGGCATACATTTTGTATGCATTTTTGAGGGAAGTTAATGGTCTGACCAAGGCTGAGTGTCTTCTTATTACTAGCCAATTTTGTATATAAGGAGTGACAAGAAGGTTATGGTAAAGATACCCCCTTTCCAATCGGGGAACCAATTTAAGATTGAAGGTGTTTTTTACTCTGGTGGTGATAAGGGGTATAGGGGATTCTGCATGTGGGATGACGAAAGGAACAACAAGGATTCTTTTGTTAGAAATGGTTCTTGGCATGCCAATGGTAGGGGCAGTAGTCGAATTTGCAATAGTATCAGTGTTTGTTAAGATGTCCATTCAGGAAGTATACCCACTTTTCTTTTATCATTCTTTTCTTTCCCTCATATTCTACTTCTTTTATTTTGGTGGGTATGAACTCTGTGTGCCAGCATTTGTATTGTTTGTCCTAGAAGGTGGGTTGAGTTTGATAAATCATGAATTTACTTGGAAAGGTGATAGGTCTTTTTATAGGCCTGGAGAGTTTTGTTGGCATTGATGAAGTTACTCTCTGGTTCCCAGGTGTTTTCCAAATGGGGATAGTTCTTCCACTTTACAAGATAGGATAAGTTCATCCTGGTTCCTCTGTGGGAAAGAATTTCCTCGATTTTGTATTTGGGTTCCTTATCTAGCTGAATGGGGTTTTTGGAAGTGGTGGGTCCAAATTCGTCTGTTTGGGTAAATGGGGAGAAAAGAGAAGCATGGAATATATTATGTATTCTCCAATGATCGGAAAGTTTCAGTTCAAAGGATATATTATTAATTGCTTGGAGAATTTTAAATGGCCCTTCTCTTTTTGGCAATAGTTTTTGTAATTCCCCTCATATTTTTAGGTTTTTGGTGGAGAGCCAGACTAGGTCTCCTTTTTTGTAGGGGAGTACTTTCTGGTTTTCATGCAAGTTTGGTAGCCTTTCTGGGCAAACTCAATGGCAGCAGAGGCTTCTTTCCAGGCAGTTCCCCACTGATCCAGTGTATATTGTATGGCAGGTATGAATGATTTGGTAAGGGTGGGGAATCCTCTGTGGAAGAATCCAGTCATTAATTTAAAGGGGGGGGGGGGGGGGTGGGGGGGTTGAATGGATAGTGGAGTTGTGGGCAAACTCAGCAATCAGGAGCATAGCTCCCCATTTGTCCAGGTTTTTGTGGCAATAGATCCTTAGATATGTTTCAAGTTCTTGATTGATGTGTTCGGTTTCCCTGTCGGTTTGGGGATGGTAAGCTGTGGAGAGTTTTGGATCAAAATTGAGGATCCAGGCCACTTCCTTGGCAAAGGCGCTAGTGAATTGGGGTCCTCAGTCAGAGATTACCAAGTC
>JBBPJU010000779.1:3116-17418 GCA_038088875.1 Austroboletus festivus
AGGGAGACAAGCAGAATGCACTGCAACATTGGGGGGTTTATATTCCTGCCACCTCACTGCTTGACGACTAATCAGCTAGGTCAACCAGTGTTTCAAGCAATGAGTTACTTACTGTGACATGATCTATAGGTATAGATCAAGACACAAGGATCCTGCATTCAGCTGTCACTCAACAGTAGACAGGAGACTGATAGAAGTCCGGGATGGTTATGGAAAGTCTTAGAACTGTGGCCCTCACACAGGGATAGCAGGAGAACCAAATACCACGTAGATTAAACATAGATCTAGTTAAGGAACTACTGTACAGGGCAGTCGTATTTATAGGGATAGGGGAAACTGCCACAACCATGGGAAGCGGTTGTGGGTAGATGGGGAGACTGTCCCTAGGGCAAAGGGGAGTGTAGAGATAAGCATAGGTGGGGGAAATGGAGATCGCACAGATGTAAGTATGTGATTGGAAAGGAAAATAGTCTGAGAGAAAGTAAGAGATAAGAGAAAAGAAAGTTTATATGATCTGATCTGGGGCATGGATGCATCACATCCATGCAGGATCCATGGGCCACTCTGGCATGGGTTTGGTCTCCTCTAATCCTAGTGGTGGGGCTTGTACGTTCCACTATCCTGGGATGAAGTCTCCAAGGGGTTCCTCTCCCCAGGTAGCTCCCTCTGCCTCTCCTCCCCAAAATTGAGGTCGTCTATCCTCATTTTCTCCGTATGCTGCAGCGGCAATGTTTCCGTTCAGCCATGGGTGATCCCCTTCATGAGGAAAAGGGGTGGCCCCCCTTGGATAGTCCATATGATGCGTGACACTTACATACATGAAGTCTCGCCCTTACAGATACCCAGATGAGGCAGGTTCTTGAGGTTGGTCATGGATACATCGAGTAGCATGGTAGTACTGGTGCAGTCACACCAGTCACACAAAGTGCAATTTGAAGGTCACAAGAGGCATAATATTTCTAAGTAGTGTACTACAACAATGTATGTATGTATGTATATAGCCAGTTGTCATTCTAATTTGAATGTACTTGGATACATATCATACCAAACGCTGGTGAGATTGCTTCACCCCTGTATGAACCTCCTTGGCCAGCTTTCGCTTGCCCTCCCAAGGCTCCTCGGCTGTGACCAAGTTCTCTCGAATGCGGTCCATATCTGGCGGTGGCTCTTGCACAGTAAAAAATGCCTCCAGTAAAATTGTCTTCACAGTGAGATGAGTGAGCAGGGTAGCTCCCTTTGCATGGCTGCGAGAAATTGTGTCATAGAGTGAGCAGCCAAACTGTTTAAGGCCCTCAAAATAACTTGTGAATTCACACATAGGGGCCTCATTTGTGAGCTCACCAGTTTTGAGACTTGCAATTGTCTGAACATTCTGCAGTGTCTTGCAGTTCATCCATGCAACCAAGCAAGTTTCTTGAGCAGAACGAGGAGAATTCTGTGGGCTGGCTGGGTTGCAGTAGAGAATACAAATCCATACTAGCATGTATACAATTGACTCAAGGTCATGCTTTGCTTTGTGGATAATTCCCTCTTGCATCACATAATTGCTGAGAATGTCAATTGCCATGAAAGGGATGGTCCCCTACAAAAGATGTTAGATGTCCGAGCCAAGCTGTCAAGTGTAAGGTGGAACTTACCATCCGCTCACCTTGGGATGAACCAGTAGTCGTCCCATCAATAAACTTGGCATAGTCAAAGTCGATAAGAAGGCCTTGTCAGAACCCACGTTCACGGATGATCCGTTTCCTTTCATGAAGCTGGGCAGACTCGTCTGCAGCACCCTCGCTTTCCTGGGTTAGCCATGTACCCATGGAGTCGTACATCATCAGGTTATTGATGCTAATATCACGATGTAAGATGCCACAGCAGTTGACGAGTTGCTCGTGGACTGTAAATCCCGTTAGCAAAATTAATACATGCAACCAATCATGACATGAAGTACCATCAACAATGTCGATCAGCAGACTGAGTAGCTCCTGAATACATGAAAATCCAGTCAGCAGGGATCCACAGGGGCTCATAAGGAGACAGTGATGAATGCGAACTTCCAAGTCAGGAGGGGGATGACCATCGGAGAAGAGGTAGGCTGGTTGTCATAACCTTGTCGAGTCTTCCTGGTTTCCAACCTGGACTGTCCATGAGTCCTCGAGAATGGGGACCCCATAATTCAAAGCCCTGGCTTTCATCCTCTTCATCATTTGCTCCTCAGTTGTCACCCGTCCCACACGAGTCCATGTGTCCTTTACAACGAACCGCTTGCCATGCTCATCTTCCACTACAAAGCACAGAGTGGCCCTTCTGCGGATCATCTTGCTGTAAAAAAGGAGCTTGATGATAATATAATCCTTTTCACCAACTTGAATTGTCAGACAGACACGAAGGTGGTTAGCATCCATTCTTGAGATGATGGTTGAGAACTGGAGCATGGGATCATAACCAAGGTATTCAGGGAGTCCGAATGCCAGAGTAGCGAGGACACGAAGAAGTAATTCTGGGTGACGGTGGATGTTGTAGCCTTGTGAGTGGACAGAATCCGAGCAATTGAAGAGATGGAGACGGAGGAGCTGGTGTGCTAGGGAAAATGCATAGAGAAACCGTTGACCAGGCTGAACCATGAAAACAGCATAAGCTTTAGCCGCAATGTTGAGACACAAGCAGGAACTCATCCACTCAGATGTAAGTTCAAGGAATGTAACAACATTTCACCATGAGGTGCCAGTAGATAAAGTGTCGAATGGATCAGTTCCAGTAAGAACAACGTCAGGCTTCATCATAACATTTGTTCTGGGCAGCCAGTTGGTCGAGAACTTGGACGTCCAGCGAAAGCGAGCTTGTGGTGCAACCATACCTAGTGGAGCTGGTCTCACAAGTGCTTCCGGAGGAGCTGGTCACTCAAGTGTATCAGCTGCAAGAGCATCGATGTTTGTAAGTGACCCTGCATCGCTGGAAGCATGCTCTCCAGATGTGTTGGTAAGGGCACTGGTGGAAGCATGCCCCTCAGACGTAGCGCTGGGAGCTGGTGAAGAGGGGATATTGCTGGGGGCTTGTGAGGGCAGTGTACGAGGGCCGGAGGAGATGGGTGAATGGGGATTATCGGGATGGGCTGGTGAAGGGGGAGTATCGGGTCGGGTTGGTGATGAGAGTACATCGATGAGTGTACCAGGGCCAGTAGGAGCGGATGAGGGGGATGCAGAAGGGAATGTATCGACAGGAACTGGCACAGTAGGTCCCAGGGGCTCATCTGCAAAGGTGACTTTAAGGGCATCTGTGATCTGGTTGAACCAGGTTGCTACCATATTTTCCTCCACCCCTGGTTTTGACAAGAGAATTATCATTGTCGCCCTCAGTAGGCCTCCTGAGTGTGACCGACCGAAACTTTTTGCAGGGTAATTGAGATGTAAGCAATCTACCTCTGTGTTTTCTTGGAATCCTGCTATGTGTTACGGAACGATGGAGGAGACCCCCGACTCCATTCCTAGATGCCCCATCTTTTTCTTCCTCTTATCGGGAAGAGGACATGGAGGTGGACGATCATCCACTCTCCAAATGGACCGGGAACAGAGATGACTGGGGAGCCACCGATCTTCCAGTGGACAAACCCCCACCCATCACTAATGGGGTCTGGTACCCTTGAGATACACAGGACAGTTTCCATTTTATCTTTCACAAGGACGACTCCTCGTCCCTCTTCTGATCTCTTCTCCTTGTTGATAGAGTCTCTTCAGTTCACTAGTAGGGAGACCCACCCTTTCCCACTCCACACAGCATCCACCAGGTCCCCCTTTACCTCCATTAACACCCCATTACTCTATCTGGTGAGATCTGATCTATGATACATTAAACCTTCTACATTAGAGTTCAGACCCGAATCAACAGGGAGCTCTCATGCACTGCCCTTTCTCATTTATCTCAGGCAGTGCTGCAGCCTTCTACTATAGCCTGATTTAGGATGCTTCTTTCATATATCAAACTTTATCCCTCTTAGGATACAAGTTCCCATTCCCCATCCCCATTTGTATATAAGCGCTCATGTACATTAGAGTTATTCCCCAGTTAGAATCTACACATTCTTACATGGAACTAGCTGTACCTTGGAAGCGGTGGATCAACTACTGTTCCTTGAGAGAGTTCTTCTTCAGCAATCACTTGCTATCCATTATCTTATTGAACGGGAGTTCCAGAACCTCCACGTCGCCATCCTCTCCATCTGCATACAACACAGTCCACAGCTTGGACGAGTCAACTCCATCATCACAGCAAGACTAGGGCTCCATGTCTTGTGTTCCATATCAAAAGATTCTAACTCTCAAACTGTTCCCCCTGTCTCAACAGGAAGGGATTATGAAACAGCACAATTGCTACTCATCCTGAATCTGATGATGATCCCGTCCCATCCTCCCCCACAGATAGAGTTATACGAGGGACCCCTATCCCAGAAACACTTTGACACCCTGGGGGCAGACCAACTCTTGGAGCTCCTCCTCTCACCTGTCCCATCGCCTTGCTGAGTACTCCTCAAGTTACTCGTGGATCACCTGCACTTACACTTTCTCCTCTGCCAAGCCAGCCAGCAACATGCCAGACTCCTCCTCCATAATTGAATTTACCAGTACTCCCTGAAACATTTTCACAAGGAAGCTCGACACCCCAGACAGCTGTTTACACAGCTCCCCATCCCACCCCTGGACACAACCTCCCCAAGTACTTCGCTGCCAGACCCCTGCGAACCAAAAGACATGCCATAAATGCCAATGGAACTCAGAATCTCGGAGGAGAAATAACTCACCGAGGCTTTGTGAGCCTTACCATAGAAGGGAAAAGGACAAGACGAGGATTCCTTGTCCTGAAGGAAGGAAAGCACCCCCTCATATTAGGAATGCAATGGCTGGCTGAAGAAAATCCCATAATCGACTGGACAAAGAGGGAGATACACCTACTTGATACAGCCAATGGAGCAGAAAATGACCTCCATACTGCCCAAAGATACCTAGCCAAATACATAGGAGAGAAGAACCTGGATGACCCATCCGAAGATGTCCTCATCAGAGAAGCAATAGAAGGAGACGAACTCCTCCGGAAAACCACCCTGTCCACAGAAATTGCCAGTAAACAAGCCTAGGAAACAAAACCTCTCCCCAAAGAATATAAAGAATATGCAGAAGTATTCTCAGAGAAAGCCGCCACCACGCTACCCCCAGAAAGAGCATATGACCATAAGATCAAACTCATTCCCGAATTCACCCCCAGATGAGCAAAGAATTACTCCCTTAACCCCAAGGAAACAACAGCTTGTCGAGAATTCATCAATGAACACCTTAAGAGCGGAAAGATCACCCCCTCTCAGTCTCCCCAGGCATCCCCCTTCTTCTTTGTGAAGAAAAAGGACAGAAAGCTTCAACCTTGCCAAAATTACCGCTATCTAAATAGGATGATGGTGAAAAATGCATACCCCCTCCCACTAACCGCCAACCTTATCGACAAGGTACAACACTTCAAGATCTTCACAAAAATGGATGTCAGATGGGGATACAACAACATTCGAATCACTAAAGGAGACCACTGGAAAGCCACGTTCATTACCCCATTCGGACTCTTCGAGCCAATGGTCATATTCTTCGGAATGTGCAACTCGCCAGCTACCTTCCAAGCCCTCATGGATGACATCTTTGCCGATTACCTTGCTGAAGAATGGCTAATCATCTATATGGATGATCTCCTGATCCATTCTGCGGACCAGGCCATCCACCATGAACGAACCCAAAAGGTTCTGCAATGCCTTGCAGAACACCAACTCTACCTGAAACTAGAAAAATGTACCTTCAACGCACCAACTGTGGAATACCTTGGAATGATACTCCAGGAAGGATCCATCGCCATGGACCCCACTAAACTCCATGCCATCAAAGAATGGAAACCCCCTTGGACGGTTAAACAAGTACAATCATTCCTAGGATTCTGTAACTTCTACCAGAAGTTTATACCTGACTTTTCCAAACTGGCCTGACCCCTCACCAACCTTACTTGAAAGGGAATCCATTGGGAATGGACCCCCAATGCTGATGAAGCCTTCTTGACTCTCAAGAGGTTATTCCTCCACACCCCCATCCTCTGATACCCCAATCTGGCCAAGCCGTTTTGGCTTATGACTGACACCTCCCTAGCTGCCGCTGGAGGTGTCCTGATGCAGAAAGATGGCAATGGGGACCTCCACCCATGCACATATTGGTCTGCCACCTTTTCCCCCACTGAACACAACTACGACATCCACGACCGCGAACTACTTGCAATAATCCAAGCCCTTGGCGACTGGCGCCACTATCTTACTGGAACTATCCACCCAGTGACGGTCCTCACGGATCACAAGAACCTCACCTACTTCAAACAACTCCACAACCTCTCCTGCTGCCATGCATGCTGGCAGCTGTTTCTTCAGGACTTCGACCTGAAGCTAGTACACACCCCCGGGGGCCAGATGGCCCCAGCCGATATGCTATCATGTCCTGACATTATGGATATCGAGGAACCCCCTATACAACTTATTGCCAATGATACCTTCATCCACTCCATTGACATTGCCCTCACTAGTAAAATCAACGATCCCCCATTGGACCCCACAGTAATGTAGGCACTCTCTAAACTAGCCTCGGGCAAACCAGTGTTTCCCTGTACCAACTTTGACAACTGGGAATGGCAGGACAATTCCCTGTGGTTTCAAAACTGTCTCTACGTTGACGAGGTGTATCGTACACCGCTAACACACGCCATCCACAACACCCCTACCACTGGACACCCCAGGTTCTTCTGCCTATACAAATACATGGCCGAAAGCTATTGGTGGCCAGGCATGGCCTGCTTCATCCGCAAGTACCTTGCAGGATGCCTGGTATGCCAGAAACACGAGGTCATCACCCACCCAAACAAACCCCCCATCATCCCCATACCGGCACTGGCAACACGCCCCTTCCAACACCTGTCCATGGACCTCATCACGGACCTTCCCCCCTCCCCTCCATGAAATGCTATTTTAGTCATGGTGGACCACAGACTTTCGAAGGGGGCTATTTTCATCCCTACCACTAAAATGGTCACCACGGAAGGAGTCGCCCACCTATTCATAGAGAAAGTTTTTCCCCGATTTGGACTTCATGACTCCATTATCTCAGATAGAGGACCTTAATTTACCAGTGCATTTGCTTGGGAACTAGCCTGCGCCCTCAACTATGACCCCAAACTTTCCTCCACCTACCACCCCCAAACCAATGGGGAAATGGAATGAGTAAACCAGGAATTGGAAACCTACCTTCAGATCTATTGCCACAAAAATCCCACCTCTTGGAGCAAGATGCTCCCTATTGCTGAATTCGCCCACAATGCTGTGATACATTCCACCACCCATACTTCCCTGTTCAAACTCATGACTGGTTTTGCACCCAGAGGCTTCCCCCACATCACCCGATCATTCGTTCCCGCAGTACAATACAACCTTGACCAATGGGGAACCACCTGGAAGGAAGCCTCTGCTACAATTGAGTTCACACAAAAGGACTATAACACCTGAATGAAAGAAAAGAAGTTCATCCCGTACAAACCAGGAGACCTAGTCTGGCTATCCACAAAAAACCTGAAAACCAAAGGAGAACTATGTAAACTATTACCAAAACGAGAAGGCCCCTTCAAAGTAATAAAACCGATCAATAATGTGGCATTTGAGTTACAACTCCCCACTCACTGGAAAGTTCACAATGTGTTCCACGCTTCCCTCCTCACCCCTTTTGAATAAACCGACAAGTATGGACCAACTACCACTGATCAACCCCTTTCTCTGGAAGAGGAACCGGAATTTAAAATTGAACAAATCTTATCCCACAAGGGACAACCCAGGAACATCACGTATTTGGTCAAATGGAAAAATTACCCCGATTCGGAAAACACCTGGGAACCAGAGGCCAACTTTACTAATGACGACGAAACCCTTCGCACCTATAAAAAGGCACACCATATCCCCATCTAACCCATCATGGTTTACCCAACCCAAGAAACTTTCCAGGATAAGAGATACAAATGCTGGCACACCATATTTGTCCCCCAGAAAACTAAAGAAGTCATCTATGAAGGAAAAAAGAAAACTATCACTGAAAAGAGAGTCCATTTCCTCAACGATCACTTAGGCCTCCACTGGTACTACTGTGACATCGATGCCTGTCCTTACCACTGGCACGCCAAGAATTTCTATTAGAATCCCCCTATGGCCTACCAATCTCCCCCCACATAATGCCATCACTTCTCACCACCAAAGTCCGCGATGCCTACAACCTTTCCCTTATTCCCCAAATGGAAAGAAGTTACCTCTACAACAATCTCCTCACTTCCCAATATGTCATAGCCTGGATGTATGGGAGACACCACTCGAAGGAGCTTGCCCCCTTTAAAAGCCTTATTGCCACGCTCGCTACCTACACCAACATTCACTCGTATACCCCACCAGACCGCCTGAACCCCCAACACTATGTTGGACCATTCTCTACCCAGTCCCAGGGAACTCTCGCCTCTCAGTTCGTACACCTCGGAGTCCTCCTCAGACAAGCTCTCCATGAGGGCAGATTTGACCAGGTCATTTATGACCTCCCCCTTGTCCCCATGAACTGCTTCCTCATTGAACTCGTCTCCACCCTCTCCCCCTTCATTCATACTCGAGTCATCCTCAACTGGGAACTTGTACTTCATGCCCCAGGAGGTGATAGACAAAGCGCGCTCCTTGGCCTACCAACAGAACCATCGCTGGAACCCAGACGACCGTCGCCAGGCCCTGATGGAGAGTATCCTGATCCCAGCCTCCTGGATGAGGAACACCCACCCCGCATCCTCCCCAACCCACTGGAGGAACCACCATCTTCCCCTGTGGCAATGCAGCATGACACCGATCCCCCCGTCCCTGTTGATATGGAATGCAGGACGTGGAGGCCTAGCTGCTGAGCTACATAGGCGTCGAGGGGCCTGAGGTTGGGCAGGTACCGCATGTAAGTGGCTTGAATATTAATCCAGGCTCTCGTACCAAGGGTGAAGAGGATGAGATGGTGGTTAAGGCAATGTCATAAAAGAACTCTCTCGATGAAGGGACGGCTGTCTCCCTTCAAAGGTGCAGCCAGAACTCCACGTAAGATTGCGTAGAATCTAACTAAGGAAACGACGTAATGTACATGGGCGCTTATATACTATTCTGGGAGGGGATGAGAACTAGTTCCCTTACCAGATTTTCCCCCCAAGGGTGCATAACTGCTACCACTCTGGGAAGGCTTCTAGATCCGTCAGGAAACATGACTTGCCAAAGAGAGGCAAGGAAGGGAAAGCGTCTGAAAGTGAGAGATCTCATCTACGATGAGATCGTAACATAACTACCGTAATTGACAGCATGTACTGCCTGTGAAGAAAAGGAAAAGGCAGTACATGGGAATTCTCCCATGTACGTGGGAAGGATTCCTTAATGGATCTAAAAGGGGAATACGAGACCCTACAGAATAAAGGGAGATAAAACCTAATCCGGCGTATGCTGTGTGGAGCGGGTATGGGTGGAAAAGGTAACTAACGATAACTGTGAAGTAGGTCGAGTATCCCCAGGAAAGATCAGTGAAGAACGATGAAAGAGTTATTCGAACCAAAACAGGAACATAGACTCCCTTCTATGCATGTAGTCGTACAACTCCTGAGCGTCCCAAGTAAACCACTCCTCATTCCCCGGGGGAATGTTCTCCTGATTGTCTGGCAGTGGAGGGGAGGCGCTCCACTGGTCTAATGAATCCCTCCAAGCTAAAGAGCTTGAGAAGTCAGCCTGCATCTCTTCGAAATGTCCTGAAGAAAAGGAAAAAGACAGTGCGTCCAGCTCTTCTGGGTACGGGGTAGGCAGCCATCTCCATCATTCCATAACATCTGTCCCAGATCCCCTTACTCCACCTCAAAATCGCTCCCTGCTATCTCAGATATCCTCCCCACCTGCTCTTAGGCATGGTCTCCACCCCCTCTCCCAAAATATCCCTGAGGATGACACCCCCACCCCCTATAAGTGTCACCGATGCAACCACAATCACCCTGCTTCCTGGTACTGCCAGTACTATGTTTGTGGAGGTTGCTTGAGAAGGGCCCCCGAACACCCTCTCCATGAATGCCCTACCATCACCACTCCTTTTACAACCCTGACCCCGGGTTGCCTCGCATGCGGCAGGGTTCATGACGCTCATTGGGAATGTCCACTCTATGCCTGCCCCGCCTGCCACGTTTGCCTCCCTGGTCACACCCTCCGCGATTGTCAATTCTACTGAAATGATGGCGACTAAGACCACCCATGACCTGGGAAACCACCTCTCCCATCCTACCTATCAAGAACTGGTATGCAGGCTAGAAGAAATAATGAGTGACTGGAGTCACCCCCTTTATCTGGAGGAGGGAGGTAATGTTATGGAATGATGGAGGAGACCCCCGACTCCATTCCCCGAGGCGCTAGACGCCCCATCTTTTTCTTCCTCTTATTGGGAAGAGGACATGGAGGTGGACAACCATCCACTCTCCGAATGGACTGGGAACGGAGATGACTGGGGAGCCACCAATCTTCCAGTGGACAAACCCCCACCCATCACTAATGGGGTCTGGTACCCTTGAGATACACAGGACAGTTTCCATTTTATCTTTCACAAGGACGACTCCTCATCCCTCTTCTGATCTCTTCTCCTTGTTGATAGAGTCTCTTCAGTTCACTAGTAGGGAGACCCACCCTTTTCTGGTCCACACAGCATCTGCCGGGTCCCCCTTTACCTCCATTAACACCCCGTCACTCTATCTGGTGAAATCCGATCTACGATACATTAAACCTTCTACGTTAGAGTTCAGACCCAAATCAATGGGGAGCTCTCATGCACTGCCCTTTCTCATTTATCTCGGGCAGTGCGCGCAGCCTTCAACTATAGCCTGATTTAGGACGCTTCTTTCATATATCAAACTTTATCCCTCTTAGGATACAAGTTCCCATTCCCCATCCCCATTTGTATATAAGTGTCAGAACCGTACCTCTCTACCTCATACCTGTCATGCATCATGTGGAGTACCCGCGGAGAGCGACCCCTTTTCCTCACGAAGGGGATAGACCCTGGCTTAACAGCAACATCACCCTCGCTGCTTATGGAGGGAACGAGAACGGACAACACATCTTCTGGGAAGGACAACCGGAGGGAGCCACCTGGGGAGAGGAACCACTCGGGGAATTCGTCCCTGGATGGTGGAACGTACAAGCTCCACCGTTAGAGCTGGAGGCGACCGCACCTGCGCCAGAGTGGCCAACTGACCCCGCATGGATGTAACGCATCCATGCCCCCATCCACATCATACGATCCTATTTCAATCTATCTCAGATCTTCTTATCAGACTATTTTCTATTCTGATCGCACGTACTTACTGGTGCGATCCCCTATTCCCCCATTACCTACGATCTATGTTCTTCATTCATGGACAGTCCCCTTACTACCCATGGCCGCCTCTTATGGTTGTGGCAGTTCCCCTCCCCCTATAAATACAACTGCCTTGTACAGTAACTCGCTAACTAGATCTACGTTTAATCTACGTGGTATTTGGTTACCTGCTATCCCTAAGTGAGGGCCGCAGTAAGACTTCCCCATTATCCCGGATTTCTACCAGTCTCCTGTCTACTGCCGAGTGACAGCTGAACACTCAGGGGTCAATTGCGTCACGATATCTATACCCGTAGATTGCGTCACAAAAGATCTAGTTGAACCTTGTTCACTCCTTGTTCTACCAAGAAGAGTTTAGTGGGCCAACAAATCCCCACTAAGGAAATCCGTTACCATATACTCCGCCAGGGACTCCCCCCCAGGGGAAGAAGACCATGACGTCACACAACATCCCCAGACCCATCTCCCCGATCCATCTAGAAGACTGCGAATCGGAGGAAGCTCTACTACTCCTAGCCCTCATCTCAACCCCAGGCCCCATAGGACCAGAACCTATCGTCACCCTTCTGAGAGCCTACCCGCACCTCCTCAGATTAGCACAGAAATTGACCCAACCGACAGGGGTACAACTCCTGTCCCACCTAATACAGCTATGTCGCACTTAGAGGAGGAGGACTTCACTCTTGACCTGCCACCAAGAGGGAGAGCGAAAATGTCCGAAAAACAAGCAGGCCTACCAACCGATTTCTCTGGAGAAGGAGAGGACGCTACATGGTGGATCATGACCATGAGTAACTATTTCGCCATGAACGACGATATCTACACCTATGGGCAAGATAAGATCAATACTGCCCTGAACAAGATGAGCAAGGGAAGAGGAAAGACATTCGCGGAAGCATACTACAACCAGAGGGAGGAAGGAACGATCCCTGATACACAGACGTGGAAGGAGTTTAAAGAAAAATTCCTCAAAGCATTTTCGTCCAAGGAGGTCCATCTGGACCATCGGAGGAAGTTAGCTGCTCTCAAACAAAAGGACAAAGAATCCTACCCTACTACCAAGGGATTACAAGGTTACACGCAGGACTTCCAACTATATGCTGGGAAAGCAAAAATGACGGACGACACCGCCCTGACAGAATGGTTTGTCAGGGGCCTAAATCCACTGATCGCGGAAAAAGTCATCGGAAACAAGGAACCAGAGACCCTTAAGGAGTGGATCGAATCCGCTCACAAACAAATGAGGCAGATTGAAAGAGTCTGAGACCTGAAAGGGAATCGATACAAAGCTGAAATGCGAGAAAGAGATCCAAACGCCATGGATGTAGATGTTATCAAACTATCTCCATTCAATCGCGCCAAGCACATCAAGGAAAATCGATGCTTCATATGCCATAAAGTAGGGTGCTCAACTAAGAACCACCTGCGACCAGGAACAACTTCTCACGGCAACAAATCCCAAAAGAGGGAACAGACCAAGGAGATTGTTGAGACTAAAGCAGAATCGTCAGCAATCGCCGACTATGTAAAAGTGCTTGAAGATCAGAACGTAAAAGAGGAAGACGTAATCAAGATACTCAAAGAAGTATACGAGGAACCCGTCTACAAGGAAGAAGAGGAGGAAACGGTGGCAAAGATAAGCGTGGCAACCCTAAAAGAAAGGGTAGAAAAGGCTAAGGGTTTTTAAAGAGGAGAGATCCGCCAGTGTGTCCCTCTCCTATGACCTGGAATGTACAATCTACGGAAAGGAAGTCAATTACAATCCCCATTCAGATACTCCCAGGAAACACTGAGATAAAAGCCCTAGTCGACAGTGGAGCCAGCACTTGCTTCATAAATGAAATCATTGCACGAAAACTACGCCTACCTCGAATAAAACTCAACATGCGAAGAATCGCCATCAACGCGGACGGAACTAGTAATAACGGAGGGGACATAACGCATAAAACCCAAATAACTACATCTATCGGAGGAAAGAAGGAAACCAGAGACTACCTAATCATCAAAAGTGGGAAAACGGATATGATACTGGGAATGAACTGGCTCGCAACCCATAACCCAATAATAAATTGGGTAAAACGAGAGTTGAAAGGGGGAGAGAAAAGCCCAGATCCGGAAGAACAGAGATATTTGATAAAATACCTCACTACAAATCTAGCCGAGGAACCAAACGAGGAAGTACTCATCAGGTGTTGCACCGAAGAAGAAGAGATCAACAGGCTAACTATCTCTACAAACATTGCCAGCAAGGCAACAAAAGAAGAAATAACCCTCCCCCAAAAGTTCCAACAATATCGGAGGGTATTCTCAGAGGAAGCCACTCACACCTTGCCACCCAAACGAGCATATGACCACCACATTGATCTACTCCCCTCGTTCTCCCCCAGAAGGGCCAGGAATTACCCCCTGAATCTGGAACAAACGGAAGCCTGCAAGAAGTTCATAGCTGAACATCTTCAAAGCGGAAAAATCCAACCTTCCAAATCTCCTCAAGCATCCCCATTCTTCTTCGTCGGGAAGAAAGACGGAAAACTCCGCCCCTGCTAAGACTATCGGTACCTAAATGAACACATGGTCAAAAACGCGTACCCCCTACCCCTTATCTCAGATCTCATTGACAAATTAAGAGGATCTAAGATCTTCACCAAGATGGACGTGTGATGGGGGTACAACAACGTTCGAATCGTACCGGAAGACTGATGGAAAGCCACTTTCATCACACCCCTTGGACTGTTTGAACCAACAGTAATGTTCTTCGGACTATGCAATTCCCCAGCCACATTCCAGGCACTCATGGACGACATTTTCGCCGACTATCTAGCCGAAGGGTGGCTAATCATATATATGGA
>JBBPJU010000780.1:0-17395 GCA_038088875.1 Austroboletus festivus
GTAACCATGCACAGACATCCGCAAAGCCACGTTCCAAGTATAGCGCTGCTACAATTACTTCGAACGAGTCAGCTGCGGCTTTCATTCCGTGAGACCGAGAAGGAAGCTCATATGCGCCTGCCTTGGCCATAAGGTGAGTGAATGTTGCGTTGGTATTTACAGCCGAACGTAAGTTCTGTAATGTGTCAAATTGGTAGAGCCGTGTCAAGATAGAAAACTTACGGTGTACAAGCCAGGCGCACCGTCGGGGAAGAGGCGATAAAGGTACAATGCTACGGAGAGGTGCATGATAGCGTCGCCCACAAATTCCAGGCGTTGTTTCTCGCATGCGCTAGATGAAACGACAGATTCCCAATCTGAAAGTTTGGGTAAAGAAAACAAATAGTTGGGGTCATTGATGGTTGCAACGATAGTGTTCTGAAGGGTAGCATGAAGGGTTGACCCTTTCCCGAGTTTAACCATTATTCCAGTGGTGGCTGGCCGATGATTTAAAGTAGTGTGACGATTGACCTTTTACAACAAGCTTACCTCTTGACCGACCTGCCTGATGATGAGCAGAGAGGATTATAGTTGTGAGGTCATCCGCACACCGTACAAGTGAACACATGAGCAAACAGATCACGTAACATGCAAGCATCTCTGCAATGACTTGGCTGATCACGTTTGACTGCACATACTTAATGTCGGCTGTTACACCAGCTCCATCATCATCGGGTGATGTCTCACCTACCACTACAGCCCCACAAGATTCTAATGCCGTTGATCGACTTGTTCTCGAGTACCTCCGTGCGCGGGGTTACAAGAGCACTGAGGCTGCTCTCCTTGAAGCACTCGAGGCTGGTGTTGCAGACGATGCCGAGAAGACTGTAACATCCAATGAACTTATCAAGAATCTGGCCATTTTTGCACAGAAACACTCACGGTCGGGGGAAAACATTCTGAAAGACAACATGAGTGTCCTCCAGGAATTGACGACAATGGGGAATCCCCCAAATATACAGAGCCTTATCGCAAGTCTAGGCGGTGTCGGAGCAGAGGAAATACTTTCTGTCGATCCCACAGACAAGCAGGAAGGCTTCAAGGAACTTGAGGCATGGGTTGAAGGCTCTTTGGATATGTACAAAGTACCTGCCCTCATTCTTTGACCACGCTCATCCTAACGTGTTCCCTCAGCCCGAATTTCGCCCAATCCTATACCCCATATTTTGTCATTTCTACCTTGATCTCATTCAGAAAGGCTTCAAAGAAGCTGGTAGGCAGATCGTTTAACCAAAGCCCGTGAGACTGTCGAGCATTAACGTGAAGCCATCAGCGATACAATTTCGCTCTGCTTTCGTTCCTGCATTGGCGCCAAGCCATAATTCCACTCTCCATCACCTCTTCACGTTACTTTTACCTCATCATGTTCAGAATGATCCCTTAGCGCAGCGCTTTCTCAATGAGAAATACGTCATCAAAATGAGCCGCTCAGGTTTCAATCTTCTCGTGGGGTGGTTGACAGAGGGGGTAGGTGGTGAGGCACTCGGAGCGGGTGAAGGTTTCTCTGGCGAAATGGGGAAGAGAGGGAGAGCAGCTGTTATGCGCGTGGTGAACAACCACCTGCGATTTGACGGTGAAGGTGTCCTCTTTCACCTTTGCTTTAATTCTCATACCTCGATAGTGACCACCGCTAGCACAACCACCATGTCTTCTAGTGCATGGGAGGAATCCACCGGCCTTCTTTCATCGCTTATTCCTAGAAGTACTCAAGCTACGAGTGCCTCTGCGATTCCCAACCCGAACACTTTCAATGCTTCTAGAGGGGAATTGAAGCTCGGTCCTCCCCCAATTTCGGAAGATCTCCGCGCAGAAACGGAGCGCGTTCTTCGAGAGCAGGCAATATTGGATCGAGATCCTAGTGCACAATATGACATACATTTTTCACGATCACCAGCCGTTCCGGGTGTCATTTCACCAACTGAAACAGAAATGCTTCCCCATCCCCCTTCATTTAAAACAATCGACGTGCAAAGAGAAGTAGAAAAAGTGCGGGACGCCAGAAAACGCATACAACTTGAACCATCGGCTCTGACCTCTGCGGACGTTGGTCCCTCGCAAAGTGCAGCTGCGCGAGCTCGAGCTTTGCCGAGTATCTGCGCCTATACGCTACATGACGTAGGGGAGGGGTAAGTTTTTTGGCTAAAGTTGATAAATTGATGAAGACACGATGTCAGTGCCCCGTGTTGCGTGTTCTCACCTGATACTACGCTCATGGGAGCTGGTTTTTCGGAGAGCTACATTCGTTTGTGGAGCCTGAAGGGTGAAAAACTTGGAGGGTCCCGGTACGAGAAATCATCCGATTTAGGGAAGAGTTGTAAGTCTGTCGAAGTCTGTCCTGACCACATCCAAGTTTATGTCAATAGCTAGCATCTCCAGGCTTCGAGAGAAAGAAGGTGGCACTACTCGGAAGTTGGTCGGGCATAGTGGACCGGTTTACTCCCTTTCTTTCGATCCTATCGGTGGTTCTGCAGTGCCTCCGAGATATCTCTTGTCTTCCTCGGCTGATGCCACAACTAGGCTCTGGTCTCTAGACACATTGACAAATGTGGCCGCATACCGGGGACATCAGCAACCAGTCTGGGATGTGCAGTGGAGCCCCGTGGGCATCTATTTCGCTACCGCTAGCCGAGACCGGTCCGCTAGACTTTGGTCCACAGATCGGACGGCATGTCTGAGGATCTATGTGGGACATCTGAGTGATGTTGACGTAGGTGGATTGGTAATACTTTACTTCTCTCCAGCTTATGAACCTAGTGTGTCCGCTTCCATCCGAACTCATTATATCTTGCCACTGGATCGAGCGACTGGACAGCTCGTCTGTGGGACGTCCAGCGCGGCACGTGTGTGCGGGTATTCATAGGACATCGAGGAACACTGTCTACTCTGGCGTTCAGTCCAGACGGCAGATATCTGGCTAGCGCAGGGGAGGATCTTTCTATCCACCTCTGGGATCTGGGGTCTGGCAAACAAATCAAAAAAATGACGGGGCATACTGCATCTATATATTCTTTAGCGTTCAGTGCAGAGTCGTCGATGCTTGTGAGTGGAGGTGCGGATTGGACAGTACGGTGTTGGGACGTCAAGAGCGCTGGAGGTCAAGTCAAGCCACAGGAAAACGGGATGGATGAAAGTGCCGTGCGTCGGTCGGAAGAGGGTGAGAACACTGAGACGTACGTGCCAAGATAGAATGCATGAATCATAAATTTGATATCAGTTGCAGTTCCGACTTGCTCGCGACGTTCCCCACGAAGCGGACACCCATAAACCAGGTTCATTTTACATCGCGTAATCTTTGCCTTGTGGCGGGAAACTACTTTGCTCCGGAATTGAGATAGGCCAAGACGAGGGGTGAATAATATACTTTGGTTTCAGCTACCTGTACATGACATGGAACTGATGATTAAATCACGTGACCTTTGGAAAGCCGTACGCACATGTCCTAGTACTTAAATACTGCGCTCATACGAATCGCTTGTTCATATTGCCACTCGGGACATTAAAGGTATCCTTATCGACACACCTCTCTCTAAAATACTCAGTGCAGCTTCAGATGGATGCTATGGAGGAAGATCCCATAATAACTACTGGCTCTTCCTTCCCCGGAGGAGTGTCTGATGTACAGGGTATGCCAAGCTATACACCCCTTCGCCTTAAACGCTACTATCACGCATTCTACACATGAGATTGTGCCGCTGACTTGTCAATTTTATATCTACATGTCTTTAGCCTCGCTGATACCAGCAAGTTCACGCGAATTTCGAGACGTTCAAGTAAAGGTACACATAAGGAGACCAGAGAAGGACTCTTGGGTGTACCTAGGACGGGCGCTTGTCTCACAGGAGATTGTTGGCCAATCTTCACGTGTTGGTATGTCCTAATCTCCCAATACACGAGCCATCATGCTAATCCTCATGTTCAGTGGTACGTTCCATGTCATCCGGAAAGGTCATGGTTTCGTTTGGCGAGGTACGTCGTACATACGTCTCCCCTTTTCTTGAGTTTTACCAAAAGGATGGCTCAGTTATCGGATTTGCAAGCAGAAAAGCGCGGCAACTTCGTCGTTATCGGATGCGTGGAGAGCGCCCGTGTCGTGTCATGGTCACTGAATGTACTTTCTCTTCACGACGCGTTCATGGCGCACGATTGACTGAAGAATTTTCAGGCATTGAACAGCTCAGATACCCTGCGTTTACTTGCAAGCATTGAGCTTGCATGCTATAGGTGCAGGCTCGCGCTTGTCGATCCTCGAGGCCATGCCAAAACTCGCAGACGCATTGAACGTGTCATCAAGGACGACAAACGCAAGAGACACAGGCGACGTAAAGATCAAGACGCCATGATTGATGCATTCTCCAGGCAGAATCTTGATGGAGGTGACATGGAACCGAACTCGTGACCTTCATGTGGACGATGTCAACCTAGAATATTCAAGGACTTTGCTGTCTGGGCTCCGACTTGTGTTCTCGGGCTGTACCAGGTACCCAGTGTTTGTATTACTTACGGGTCGTTTATTGCATTCCAGATCTGTCGCAACACTTTCTCCTTTGACAACTAGAGGGAATGAGTCCACACGTAGTTGCTGACCGCGGATGGAGCCGCGGCGCAAGATCACAAACGCATCTGTATAACCAAAAGAAAACGAATGGCCAGTATCTAATGAACAGCTATGCTTTTCAACCAAGCCAAGTTTCCCATAAAAGTGTAATGGTACCTATCTCAACATTGTGGAAGTACAGCTTACAATACGGTAAGGCATTCAATCAAACTACTCCAGTGGAGTATGCAAAGTTTGTTGTGGTAGGGCATCTACATCTTGCCCAGGTGAATATGTAATATTGGTTGATGATACCGAAATTGGCGCCTCTTCTGCATGTGTTGGTGCAGATCGTCGCTCCGAGTATTGCGGAGGGAGCTCGACGATCTCAGCTTCATCCTCGGGAACATCATCTTCAGCATCGGTATGAACAATGAAGCGAGTGACAGGCTGGTAGTTTGTCATCCCAGCCATCGCGGCCTTCCGACGTCCACTCGACAACATAGATGAACTGCCAATATCGCCAAACGGCCCAAAGCTGTCAGTATTTGAAATTGTTGGGGAGTGTCGTCGTGCAAAAGGTACTCCTGATACATGGTCCGAGCGTCCAGTTGATGAGGTCTCTTGACGTGATGTAGATGAGTCGAGCATCGCTGGAGGCGGCAGGCGGTTAACAGAATCTGTTTGATATGGGAAGGGGTATATTTGAGGGTGTGGAGCGTTGTCGGGATCGATTTCCACTGAATTCAAGCGACGCGAATTCTGTGCTGATGTGAGTCCGTACGGCGAACGTCGGTAACGTCGTCGTTTCAGGTAGAATACAGCCAGTGCCACGATAGCTATGACAGTGAGGACTACACCGAATGCAATCCCGATGATGGTGCCCGCAGTAACGTTGGAGGACGATCTCGTAGGAGATGAGGTGGACGAACTGGCCGCTGAAGTGGAGGATGGAAGAGCGCTGGCGGTAGAAGACGGGGAAGAAGCATCAAGACAACTGGCGTCACCAGAGAGAGCGACCATCTCGGTGTCAGAGGACCCGCCTGAGCGGCCACGGGCATCAGTCATTGCAAAAATTATCGTAGTTCCAGCTGCGACGTCGGCGACCCAAGTAAAGCTGGTTCCTGATGAGGGAGTGTAAAGCAAGAACGAGTCTCCACCAGGGATAAGTCCCTAAATGCAAACGCAAACTAAGTAACGGAGGAATGGAACACCCAACAGGACTGACTGCGATTGTAGCAGGTAGGGTGGCCCCTTGATAGCTGTCAAAGACGTAAGGACTGATGCTACAGATCAGTTCCTGGAATACAGAAGAAAGTTGAAACATTTGACATACTTGCATTGCTGCAAAGAAGAGGGCAAGCTGAATGAAAAAGGAAGAGAAGGATTGGTAGTATTGCAAGAGGCGCCTCCGACTGGCGCCCCGACGGTGAGTAGATCAGATGTTCCGCCAGTACCAAAGCCGGTTGCGTCAGACATGGTGAGCAAGAAGGTGGTATCCTTAGTGAATGGAATGTAGGATAGTTGATAAGAGCCTTCACTGTCACCAAACGCGGCGGATGGTACAGACACGTTCCTTGGAATACCCCAGACCTTTGGATGTAGGTTGAGGAAAAGATGGAACGCACATGAGAAGGGACTCACGGGTGTCAATAAAATTTGGAAGGGAGGCTGACCGCCTACCGTTAAAGACCGTTCACATGGGCTGATTGAAATAGTCCATAGTGCTCACTCACCTGTCCAGGCGACACTCAGAGGGCCACATTGTGTCGGAGAGGAGTCAATGGATACACTGAAGGATAAGGCAGCGGAAAAATATGGCGCAACGGACAAAAATGACCGAACAAGATAAGAACGCATACTCAAACGATGGACGACAGCTTGGATAAACGACTGGCCAGCTCCCCTCAAGGAAGCGCGGTAAAGGTCGATTTTTCGCGTGTAGTGAGGGCAGTGCTACCCACTACTTGCTTTGATTACGTCAGCAGTGGTAACAGTGGACTTACCATGTACTCGTTCATACTGCATTGCTGTTCGTAAGTACTGCTTGTGCAAGACAACGAATACGTAAATAAGTAGGCTATTCTCGATGTCAATTGATACCAGGACTTATTCGGACCACGTCGTGTTTATGTCGCAAAAAAGTTTTTTCAAGGATGACAATCCTGCTAGCCTTATCATGTGACTGAGATGTCATGGCTGCGCCGCACTAAAATTACGGGACTTGCCGAATGCTCAGTCGTCCAGAATCAACGTCCACCTCACCATTAACAGTGTTCAAAACCCTCGTCAAGGTGCGTCTACTCGTCCGATCTTATTTCTAGTCCACCGGATACGTCATGGTGTCGTGGTGACATGTCCGTCAATAGTCGCACGCGAGACGTGCAAGATGGATGGACACTGTCGAGGTGGATGTCGTCTCAGCCGTGGAGCTCACTTTTTCTCGTTTACAGATAAGAGATGGGTTTTGCACATAACAACGGTCCGTAGCCCATGTCCCATTGCCTCATCATGGCCTGACTTGGCCCTAGTCCTTCATGGTAATCACTTTCGCAAGGACTGGCAGCGCCGCGTGCGCACCTGGTTTGATCAGCCCGGCCGTAAGCTCCGCAGACGTTCCGCCCGCAAAGTCAAGGCTGCCAAGCTCGGCGTCCGACCCCTTACACTTCTCCGCCCCGCTGTCCGTGGCCAGACAGTTCGCTACAACCGCAAGCTTCGTGAAGGCCGTGGTTTCACGTTGGCTGAGCTCAAAGAGGCTGGCATTAATCGCAAAGAGGCGCGTGGTATCGGCATTGTTGTCGACCACCGGAGGAGAAACTTGAGTGAAGAGGGCAAGGCACTTAATGTCGAGCGGCTGGAAGCCTACAAGGCCAGGCTGATCGTCTTCCCCCGAAAGACTTCCAAGCCCAAGAAGGGCGACTCCGTTGTACGTGTTTAGGCACTTGAATTAAACCCTAATTCTGACGACCGACTCAGGGTGACGACCTCAAGGCGGAGACAATCCGGGCTGCTCTCCCTCTTCCAGAACCATACGCTCACGAGCCTCCTCGCCAAATTACGGACGAGGAGCGGTCCTTTGAAGCATACAAAACCCTTCGCATCGCTCGCGCCAATGCCCGGTACGAGGGGGTACGCAAAATACGAGCCGCAAAGGTATGCCGAATCCATGTGTCGCTTAGCCTTACCATTCACTCTCGATATCTAGAAAGAGGAAGAGGAGGCAAACAAGAAGAAGTAAAGCTTTATTTTGTTGTCACATTTTCCTGTCACCTGTACATTCTCAAAATCCGAGCACATTCTGTACCGAGTCCAGAATGTTGCATCACCGCATTCCCCTATACATCCTTTGGGCGTGATCATGCTCTGTACGATCTGTTGAACTGTCCAGGTATAATATGATGGTATATCCAGCGGTCGTCCCAAATATTAGATATATGCTAAACCTCAGCTCGCCTTGCTCACAATCGCATCCTGAATTTCCTTGTCTATAACGACCCCAATAAGGCGTACTTGATCCGCAACCGCCTTGAGAACATTTAGCACTTCGCCATTGCCCTTGATGAAACCAAATTCGGCATAGACAAGCCCCTGCTCCTTAGCATATTGTTTCACCAGTACACTGGCTTCACGCAGGTTGTGACGCGGAAGACGAGGGAAAAGATGATGAGTGACTTGGAGGTGAAGACCGCCATGGACGAAGGAAAGGTATGAAGGGCATATAACATCGGTGGTCGTTCTAAGCTGACGATGAGGAAAAGACTCCGCGGGACCAAAGTCTGCCGTGGACATGGAAAAATGCGAAAGTACAATCTACAAGGAGTGCGCGTGCGCGTAGTCAGTAGTTTGCGACCTTGTCGGCAACCATACACACCTGGACATGGAGAGGGCTGGTGACTACATGGGAGACGACAAGATACATGATTGCGTCCGTCCACGATCCGCAGCCTTTGAGAAGTGCACCGAACCAACACCAAAAGAAGGTGATACCAATGACCTCTAGCCACCACGACCACCTTCCACCCCTCGCTTTGGGGGCTTCGAATGCTTTTCGAGCTAGAAAGCCATAGGCGTTTGCGTATAGGTTAAATCTACCAAAAGCAAGAATGATATAGAAGAGTTTATGCTGTAGGGAGACAAGCACAGCCGAAAAACGGTCAAACAACATCGTTCGACAATAATAGGAAGACCACAATGACTTGAAGAACGCCGTCGATATTGCCAGAAACGGTAAATGTTCAATATCAGGATCGCTAATAAGCATCAGAACAAGGGTGAAAAATACGAAGGAATGAAACATACTGAGAAGGATGGTTCGTGACAACTGACAAGCCAGGGTTGAGCCAAAGACGAGACAGGAATCAGGGACTTACGATGGTGCACGTTGTGATTCTAGCGCGACACCAAGAACGATATCAACCGGGATAATTCGAGATAATGTCGAGGACTTACGTCGACCCACCACCCTACGCTGAGGCCGCCAATAAAATTAGCGATGAAGATGGCAAGGAGACGATCCGTGGTCCAGTTGTGTGTGACGCCCATGTGACCGAGGTCGTGGACAGTAAAGACAAGCTGGTGCCAAAGTAGTCCGAGGCAAATTGCACTGGTGACGAGCCAGCCATGCATGTATGCATAGGCGGAAGCAGCAGCCAAGAGGAGATACCGCGCAACTTCTGGGCCATAGCCAGTGAGATAGCACGTCTTGTAGAGACCGGCATCGATGATACGCTTGTGGAGCTCCTTGTAAGCAGCCGAATGACGGGCTTGCACCTTGAGCGACAGATTTGAGGGGGGCGGCAGGAGGGTGCTGGGACAAGGGCCGTCCACGTTCTGGAGAAGAAGGCTGTCTTCATGGACGAGGAGAACCTCGGAGGACAGGTTGGAAGGGGGAGATGGACGTGCATCGCTATGCCAGACGAGGGAGCCGTCTTGAGACAATTTGCGTACCCAGCCCGACATGATTGGAGGGAGAAGGGGGTCCCACGCGTGCGGGGAGGTGTCAACAGTGCCGACGGCGTATTTTTTGATAGTCCGGATAGTGTCTTCGGAGTGATACGCGTCGATTTCGTCGGCGGCGTCGCGACCGACGAAGTGGAGGATGGCGAGGGCCCCGCCTGGGTGTGCTACGAGCCAAGAGTGGGGAATGCGGAGGAGGAGGTCGTTGTAAACGACGAGGTAGTCGCCGGCGATGATACGGGTGGCGACATCGTCGCGGGGCCAGCGTCGGTGAACGAGGCCCATGGGGGGGGTCGAAAGCGGAATCGAGTTGGTTACAGTAAATTTGGCGGTATAAATAGTGGGGAAAAAAAGGCGAGCACAGGCTGGCCATTGCATTATCTCTCACAACCAGCACACCGCGCCCGTCGTCATCGATCTCAACAGTACTCAATTGACGTACGACCACGATGGTGAGGGGGCAGTCAGGCGGCGGCTCCGCGAGCAAGCCATCATCAAGGTCCCAGCAACCGTATCAACCATCGCAACCAAGGACTCGTCAGAGATCCTACTCTGACCCTTTCTCGGACCCTGTCTATCAGGCAAAACCCGTCCCTCGGTTGCCGCCCGAACCACCCCCGAAATACCCCCCTCACTCAAAGATGACAGCCACAAATAAACAGCCATCTCATCGCGACAACATCCTCGACGCCGTCAGAGACACCATTCAGCTCAGATCTACCTCAGAACAGCCCCCCCGTACTAGGACCGGTCGCAGCCAGACCATCGTTACGTCCGTCTCTTTCCTATCCCAAACCCCAAAAATCTCACTACCACACCTCTACAGTAATCAACCCGCAACCGCTCCCCGTGCTCACGGTCGCCGTTCCATGTCTCAAGATTCTGTCTTGCGTGCCGCCAACGCCTTGGAAAAGGCAAAGGCCAAGCCCCGTGGCAAGAAGGGCTCCGTACATGCAGACGTCATAGACAGACTCGATTTTAGTGGTGTAGGACCCAGTCCGTCCTTTTTCACGACACTTGTCATCCCCCTTATTCGCTCACCCTCTCCCCCTTAGTGTTTCACCACGATGGTCCCTTCGATGCCTGTGCACCATCTCGCAACCGCCATCGCTCCAAGGCACCTATGCTGGCCTGGAGCAGTCCAGACCAGGACCCTCCCCCCTCTAATGACTCACCTTATCCATCTCCAGATATCTACAAAGGGGCATTTTCTCCCACGTATGACCCCCCAAAGAAGAAGGTTGATGCTATCGCAGAGGCTTGGGGGATTCATGAGCCCGAACCATACGAGGAATTCTTTGCTGGTGGAGGCACTGCCCGGCGTGACGGCGACACCCCATCCAACTCAATATATGCTGGTAGGGAGGGTCATAACTCTCGACATGCCACCCCTCAACATTCCATTGGGCGGCGTTCAAAGGACGGTCGGGACCTTCGGGAGGTCTACAGAGAATACCTGGATGATGACGTCAGGCAGCCCCAGATGCGCGACAAGGACCGTGGCGACGGAGAAAATCGTCGTGCCAGACGCGGAGTCCTGCCTCCCCCCCAGCCAATTATAGTTCCAGAAGCACATGAAGCCCCTGTCTCCGACGTGGAAAGCGGCCCTGGCTCCCCATCAGGAGCGCCCAGGCGTACCAGATCTCTTATGCAACGTATCCGAAAGATGCGGGATTCCCCGAACGTTCCCGTAAATTACGATGGGACCGAAAAACCTCCCTCGCCAACTTCAGCAGACCAACATCAGTCTGCCCCGCGACCCACACACCGTCCACAAAACTCTTTTCTCGGACGTTTCGCGGGAGGAAGCGGCGCTATTACGGATCGCCGCGGGAATGCCAAGGAGAACATGTCTCCAATGTCAGACCACTCGGATACCTATGTATACATTGACGATCCACGAAGGGAGAAACAACTCCCGGCGACACCGTATGCACCGGCAACGACCCGCACCCCATCAGGCGAAGACAGATATGCAGATTGTGATGCCCTCCCGGGATCACCTGTGTCAAGTGCCAACCTCGGTCGAAGGACGAGCCTTTTGAAGAAGGTCAAAGATGCTGTCAGGGGACCGAAATAACGCTTTTATTTCGGACTATACCATACTTCTGCCTTGGGCACTCTTCCCCTTCCTTTGTTTTCTTTCTCACCACACTTTGGCCTTGGAGGTCGTGTCCTATCATTCAGATACACGTGTTTTTCTGCTTTTTTCCTCAACAGTCATAACAAATTTAGTTGATAATTTCATGCCACCTTGAATTCTGTTGTGTTGCGGCTCTGCGATTTGTTTCTGTCTTTCCCCTTTTTTTTTCTTTTCATCATGCTTCCTGTATCCATCTTGGTGTCCTATTGTCTACACATACCCACCTCTTCTGAGGCTGTATGTAAATTTACACATGGCGATGTCTATCTAATAGTGTAACACACTTGTATTTCCTTGCTGGACTCGAGCTCGATAGTTGATTTTCCCCTTACTATTTAATATGAACACTATATGACTCTACTATTGAAACCTGCTTGTTCCAACTTCCTCTTCACCTCCCCTATGCCCACTTCTCCTCGGTGGAATATGCCGGCTGCCAGAGCGGATTCTACATTGGTTTCTTTGAACACGTTCACAAAGTGTTCCTTGGACCCTGCTCCGCTGCTTGCTACCACTGGGATTGATACAGCATTTTTCACCAGCCTAATCAAGTCGTGATCGAAACCAAGACCTGTCCCGTCCCTGTCAATGCTATTAAGTAATATCTCACCAGCCCCGAGTATCTGTGCGCCTTTCGCCAACTCCACAACTGAGACTGGGCGCGCTTCTCGCCCTCCAGAGACAGTGCACTGGTACCACCAAGCCTTGCCGCGCTCATCGAGATCATCATTCTGCCCGTAGACAAGCTCGTCTTTGTAGGGCCCATCGTATGTGGCAGAATTCACGTAAACCCGTTTTGGATCAATCGAGACGACAACAGCCTGGCTACCGTACACTCTTGATATGATCTCGATCGCGCTGGTACCATCGCCGATATTGTTGGCTCCACGCAATCTCTCGACTGCGTGGACCGCCTCGGACCCTATGCTAACCTTATCGGCACCGGCGCGGAAATACGTTCCAGCTACTTCAACCGCCGAGTGCCTGGTCCCATCAGGATCGACGCTGTCCTTGATACCACCTCCGATCGTGAGAGGAACGAAGACTTTCTCGGCAGCAACGCGGACGACGGCGAGCATCGGTTGATCGTGGAGAGGTGAGGATCGGAATGAGGTGATATTAAGAAGGCACAGTTCATCGGCTCCCGATGTATAGTATTTGTCCGCGAGCGCGACCGGCTTCCCAAGATTGCGAACAGCGCCTGCGGTCCTGACAGCGGTAGTATCCGAAGGCAAAACTTTCTCGCGGACATTATATTGATCACCTTTCGTAACAACGAGGTCTCCATCATCATTACTTCGCACGTCCAAGCATGCGATGATACGTTTCGTGAATCCGTCTTTCAGTTTGGGGAGGCGTGGTATGCGAGGTGGGAATGGAGGAGCAGATGCACGTCCTTCGCGAGAATGTTCTATCCATTCCCTTAAGATACTAAGGCCAGCTGGGCCCGACTTTTCGGGGTGGAATTGGGTAGCAAATACATCCTGCTTCCGCACTGTGGATATAAAGACTTCGTGACCGTATTGGGTAGTAGAATGTGCCCAGTCTGCAGAAGGAGTAGAGGGATCGTACTTAGCACAGTAGGAGTGAACGAAATAATAGTGCGAGGTGGACGAGACGCCCTCGAGTGCTGACGGATCGGAGGAATCGAGGCATTCCACGGAGTTCCAGCCCATGTGAGGCACTGCCTTGTCTTTATCATCAAAGCGGACTATCGGGCATGGTATCGTTCCTAGGCCCTGGACACCGGGGGACTCGGCCGAAGATGCGAAGAGGACCTGCATGCCGACACATATGCCAAAGTATGGTTTCCCGGAATCAAGGTACTCGCGAAGGGGCTGAAACAGACCGTTATCATGCAAGGACTGGATAGCGGTGTGAAAGGCACCCTGTCCAGGAAAAATGAGGGCCTAGTGAGATGTCATTGGGTCATCGACTAGGGAGATGGAAAGATCGGTTTGATCGTACAGGTAGATCGGGGGATGCGTGCAGCTCGGCGAAATCATGAGCGTTTCTGATCCACTTGTAATCAGAGTAACCAAGCTTTGTGAGTGAATTTGCGAGGCTCTGGACGTTGCCGGCGCCGTGGTCAAGGAGGAAGAGACGCATGGCGGGAAACAACCTATACTAGTCATTGATCAAGATCAATTAACCGCCAGGCGCCACTTCATAAAAACCCGCGCAGGACAATGAATCGCCCTTGCTTCCGTTCCCCCAGTATGTTCCCTCAACCTATCCCCATCCCCTCGTCCTCGCCCCGTATCGTCGCCGCGTCAGTCTCGCCCGCGTCCCAGTCATTCTCGGACAAACTCCGTCACCGGGATTCCCTCGCTTCCCTAAACGCCATCAGACAACCAAAGGTACTCCACCCTGCCGACAACGATAACCTCAAGCTTCTCCTCCTTGAAAACATCAGCCAGGACGCCGTCCGTTACTTCACAGCCCAGGGTTTCCATGTCGATCACTACGCCACCGCTTTCTCAGAGGCCGAGCTGCTTGAAAAGATTCCTCATTACCACGCCGTCGGCATACGTAGCAAGACTCGGATCACAGAAAAAATTATCAAGGCAGCGACAAAGGCACGTATTATCAATTCACCCCTATCCACTACTTCATCTCCATCTTCTTCTTAGCTCCTTGTTATTGGTTGTTTTTGCATTGGAACGAACCAAGTAGACCTCGTTACGGCGGCAAAGGCGGGCATTCCTGTCTTCAACTCCCCATTCTCCAACTCCCGATCGGTCGCGGAGCTGGTCATCTCCGAGATTATTGCACTCTCGCGACAATGGTCTCAGCGTTCTAACGAGATGCGTGCAGGCATTTGGAACAAGCAGTCCAAGGGGTGTTGGGAAGTTCGCGGAAAGACGCTTGGTATCGTGGGATGTGGACACATTGGTTCACAACTCTCCGTACTCGCCGAAGCCCTTGGTATGCGGGTCATTTTCTATGATGTCATCAATATCATGCCTCTCGGCTCTGCTCGACAAGTTGAAACACTCACTACCCTCCTTGCTGACGCTGATTTTGTCACTCTCCACGTCCCCGAGCTTCCGGAGACCATTAACATGATTTCGAACAAAGAGCTCGAGCAGATGAAGCAGGGATCATATCTTATCAACAATGCACGCGGTCGCGTAGTTGACATCCCAGCCCTGATCAATGCTCTCAAGTCCGGACACCTGGCTGGTGCCGCCTTAGACGTGTTCCCCACCGAGCCGGGTTCCAACGGTGCACCTTTCGATGACGAGGTCAACCCATGGGCGACCACTCTTCGCGCTATCCCCAATGTAATCCTTACACCCCACATTGGCGGATCCACCGAGGAAGCCCAGCGCATGATTGGAGAGGAAGTCTCTCAGTCACTGGCGCGCTATCTCAGCTACGGCTCTACAGTCGGGGCAGTCAACTTCCCAGAAGTAGACTTGCGTGCCATCACCGCAGAACAAGGCAGTAATATCCGGCTTTGCCACGTCCACACCAACCAGCCAGGTGTACTCCGACAGGTCAATGATATCCTGTCCCCATACAATGTTGAGAAGCAATTTTCAGATTCAAAAGGCGATATCGCATATCTGCTGGCTGACATTGCTGATGTCAGTCCCTCGGACGTTAACAAACTCAAAGAGACAATTAGTCATACCAGTGCAAACATTCTGACGCGTCTGTTGGTATAAAAGATAGAATATGTTCACTCGACTAGTACAAAACCTGCAATGTATTATACACAAGATTGTTATCTCCAAAGTTGCTGTTCAGCTTTCTTCCTCAGGATCACCTATTCCACCGGGAAGGATGGCAAATGTGGTCTCCATCTCTGGAAGACATGGGGAATCGTATATTTTACATGTCCGTGTATTTCCGCGGGCCTTCTTAAGTTGCAGCCTGGTAGAGAATGAGCGATGAGAACCAAGAAATAATAGTAGCTCACCGAGTGGTAGAAGCATGGGCCATAATATTACCTCCGATCGGTTTCTTTTCATTTGCAGCATATGGTCCAGCGGATGCGTCAGGATTTGACATGACCTGATTCGTAACGACGACGGCGATACCAAACTAGATCGGGGCCATGAGTCACTAGTCAAGCCCGACATGGACAGGTAGATAACAACCTCGTCAGCTAGCCGCTGGAGAGTACGTAGGAACTTCCCGAGGTGGTTTTGGCGCGCGGAGAGTTCTCCACGACCAGTGAAGTCTGTTCGATATAGTGCTGTGCAAGAATCGACGACAAGAAGGCAAAACCTGGTGCCGACCGTCAGGGGTTAGAAAACTACTCGGTGGATGCACATGTTACCTCGACTCTGCCATAAGTGCGCTGGCGCTGGTGAGCAGACTATGCTGATGGTCTGCGTTATATGCGCGGGCATACGCAACGTTGTCCAATACTTCTTCTCCGTTGAGACCATATCTCTCAGCGACGGCAAGGAGCCGAGCAGGACGGAAAGTTCCCTCTGTGTCGATATACAAACATTTACCTTCTCCGCCTCCCATGCTAACCGGGAGCTGGCAAGTGACAGAGAGCGTATGGCACAGTTGAGACTTCCCTGTTCTAAATTCCCCAAATAATTCTGTTATAGCGCCAGTTTCGATGCCACCTAAATGCGAGTCAGATAGCTGAGAGGATGAATCCAATTGTGCACCAACCGCCCAGCAAAGCATCTAGTTGTTTGGAGCCGGTGGTGATGTGTACTAGTTCAGAACGACGAGCGTGGACTTCTGTGGCACTCTGGAAACCGAGCGGGACAATTTTCTGGGCTAGGCACAGAGAGTGATTGAGAGGATTGGGACATGCCGAAACAACACAGTACTTGCCTTCTATAAGAATTTTGTCTGCCTTGGCGTCTGATATACCTTTGATCGCCATGAGGTTCTTCTTGGGCGTGAACGCGACAGCTTCAACGGTGTGCAGGCCGGCATCCGCGAGTTTCTTGATATCATTGGTATGTATGCCGGCCTCCTCTAGCTTTTCGACAAGGAGAGGACCAGAGAGGGAGTAATCTTCTTGCGGTTCTTCATTCTGAGATGGCTGCGACATGGAAGTTAAGACGACGGGGCTATGCGACGCGTCCATCACATGGTCTCGCTGGAAATAATTATATAGTAACTACTACACTGCAGATGGCTCCGGCCGTTGGATGTGCACTAGTTGTCGGCCAAGTTTCGACTCTAACAAAGTAACAGCGGGAAGATCCAGTATCACCCTTCGCCATTTAACGAGGTCATGGACGGTCACTTCATCAGCATGCCTGAATTCCAGCCCTCGCAAATTCCTGCCAGCGCGTTGGATGGTAGGGTCCACACAAGGTAGACCAGACACGAATAATGTCCCTGTTCTCCAACCTAACATTTCGAGTCGGTTCTTGAGTGTAATCGTCTTGTGGCAATACCACTTGATACGGGGCACGACACCTAGTCTCTGCTCCTTGATCTTCGCCGACAATGCCACCCTCATTCCCATCGCAATAACTTTCCGATTAAGTTTCGTGCTGAAATCGCGTGGTTTTGGGCCAAAGGCGACACCGCCTCCGCGAAGCATTGGGCTCTGTCCGTCCCCTAGACGCGCCCTGCCAGTTCCTTTTTGAGGTCGAATTTTCCTTCCGGAACCTCGAACTTCCCCTCGTGTCTTTGTGTTAGCACTTCCTTGGCGAAGGGAATCCAGGTGGTGCACTACGCAGAGGTGCAGGATATCGTGTCGGATGGGGTGGTTGAACACAGTCGGATCGAGG
>JBBPJU010000781.1:0-17360 GCA_038088875.1 Austroboletus festivus
CAAATGGAACCTGTGCACACCAGTGCAAGGCAATGCATATACCCTGTACCCATCTAGAGTCAAGGTGAGTCATAGATAAGATGGATCATATCCACCAATAGGGTTAGATCCTGAATATGAAATATAAATGGAAATAAAAGCATAATGTTACCAGCAGGTATAGATTAGAAGATCAGAAATAGAAGCCTGCGGTAATTAAATACTTGAGGTTACTGCATGTTCAACATGCGTCTTCAATGAGGGTAGAAGCAGTTAATGCTTCTGTGAAATGGATGTGGCAGCATGCTGCACACATGAGGCATAGGTGAGGACAACACATGTACAACACATGTTGTGACTTGGCATGATTGGGATCGTTAGAGGGATCCCCCTTCTAAGGATAAATATAGTAAGTATTTCCCACGATAGCGGAAAAATACTAAGTCTTGAGTATTAAGGATTGACTAGCAATCCGTAGTGCTTAGGATAAGACTTGGAGTTAAATAGAGATGGAGATCATGTGACCGTGCACGTGATCGTTGGCATAAGGCATGTAAGCATGTGACTAGCACATGACCGTGTGAGTAACTTGATAAATAGTTGTGATGAAGGCTTGGAAAAGTGCAATCGTAACGGTATGGGCCAAACCTCCCTCAGTTCGATTGCTACATCGCATGAAAGCTCGGGCTCTGCATCTTGCATTCTGTATCACTCTGTAGTTTTAAACTTTTGAGGGGGAGGTGTAATTTTCAAGTGATAGGTTCATTGATGAAGCAATTGGTGGCTCCATTGTCAACAAGAGCTTTTATTTCAGTAATTCCTGGAAGTATCCGAACAGGAATTGTGATTGACTTTCGTTCTATAGATTGTACATTTCAGATCTTAGGAGAGATACACACTGACTGAGCTCTCTGTCTTAAAAACCCTTGGTGCATTCTACTTGAGTTCTGAGTTCTTCTGTGCTTATTTTAGTGATGGTTTCCTCTTCCTCCTCCCCTTGGTAGACCAGTTCTTCATATACTTCTTTGAGAATCTTGATTATGTCCTCTTCTTTGATTTCCTTGTCTCCGAGAATCTTATGTAGTTGGTTATTGCCAAAGATATGGGAGCGGTGAAGACCTCTTTAATTTGTTCCTTCTTTTGGAACTTAGTGTGGGAAGATGTTTCTGGTCGCAGATGGTTTCTGGTGGAGCACCCTACTTTGTGACAAATAAAGCAGCAATTTTCCTTTACATGTTTAGTGCGATTAAATGGAGATAGTTTGATGACATCAACATTCATTGTGTTAGGGTCATGTGCTTCTGCTTTGTATTGATTCCCTTTCAGGTCTTGAACTTTTTTGATCTGTCACATTTGCCTATGACTGGATTCAATCCAATCTTTAAGGGTTTCCAGCTCCTTTATGGCTATAACTTTTTCTGTGATTGACGGGTTGAGGCCTTTAACAAACCATTCCATCAGGGCAGTATTATCTATCATCTTAGCTTTTCTGGCATAGAGCTGGAAGTCCTGCATATATTTCTGCAACTTCTTTGTTGTAGGAAAGGAGTCTTTGTCCTTCTGTTTAAGAGCAGCTAACTTCCTCCTGTGGTCCAAGTGATCCTTCTTGAAAGAAAACACCTCTAGGAACTTTGCTTTGAAGTCCCCCCATCCTTGTATTTCTGGGATCATTCTCACTTCTCGCTGATTGTAGTATGCTTCTGAAAATGTCTTTCCTCTTCCTTTGCTCATCTTATTCAAGGCAGTGTTGATCTTGTCTTGATTATAGGTGTAGATATCATCATTCATGGAAAAGTAGTTACTCATAGTCATGATCCACCATGAAGCATCTTTTCCTTCTCCAGAGAAATCAACTGGTAGGCTGGCTCGTTTCTTAGTCATTTTGATTCTTTCTCTTCTGGATGGTGGGGGTAGATCAATATCCAGGGTGAAATCCTCTTTTACTGGTTGAGACATAGCTGTATTAGGTGGGACAGGAGTTGGAGTCCTGTCAGCTGTAGCAGTTTCTGTCACGCACCATGTGAACTATCCATGGAGGGCCACCCCTTTTCCTTCTGAAGGGGACAGGCCATGGCTCAATGCCAATATCAGTACCATCACTTATGGAGGGAATTCCGATAGGAGACATCAATTCTGGAATGGAGAAGTGGAAGGAGCTACCTGGGGAGAAGCACTAGAGCAGGAGGCACAGGTGCCAGGATGGTGGAACATGCAAGTGCCACCTGTGCAGTTGGAGGAGACAGCACCTGCACCAGAGTGGCCTACCAATCCAGCATGGATGTGATACATCCACACTCAGATCTTCTAGTACATTCACTGATCAGTCCCTTATCTTTATTATCTTTCTCAAACATTGTTTCTTTGTGATCGCACTCTTACACTGGTGCAATCATTACTTCCTCCACCTATGCCTATCTACGTATAACCCTTTGCCCAGAGGACAGTCCCCCCATCTACCTATGACCTCTCTTTATGGTCATATTGTTTCTACTGTTCACTATAAATATGACTGCCTTGTACAATAGTTTCCCTAACTAGATCTATGTTTAATCTACATGGTATTTGGTTCAATGGCTCCCCCTTATCAGTGAAGGTTGCTGCAAGACTTAAGACTATCCCAGACTTCTATCAGTCTCCTGTCTACTGTTGAGTGACAGCTGAACATCAGGGATTTTTTGTGTCTCAGATCTATATCCGTAGATTGCATCATAAAAGATCTAGTTGAACCCTTGTTCACTCCTTGTTCTATCAAGAAGAGTCTAGTGGGCCTAAATCCCCACTAGGGAAGTTCCGCCACCATTTACTCTGCCGCTGATCTCCCATCAGAGGGAGAAGAGAATCAGAACATCGACAACTCCCACAGAAATGCCCCTATCCCCAATTTGTCTTGAATATTTTGAATCAGAGGAAGCTCTACGTCTTCTGGCCATCATCACGACCCCCGACCCTATACAACCAGAACCTATTGTTGCCCTTCTCAGAGCTTACCTGCACCTCTGGCCCTTAACACAGAAACTCTTGCAGCTGGCAGGACTCCAACTTCTGTCCCACCTAATACAGCTACATTGCAACCAACAGCAGAGGACTTTGCCCTAGACACCGAGCCTCCTGCCATGTCTAGGCAGAAGACTGAGAAGTGAGCTGGCCTGCCAATAGATTTCTCCAGAGAAGGAGAAGATGCTCCATGGTGGATCATGACCATGAGTAACTACTTTAATATGAATGATGATATCTACACCTACGATCAGGATCGAATCAATATGGCCCTGAATAAGATGAGCAAAGGAAGAGGAAGGACATTCTTAGAGGCATATTATAATCAGCAAGAGGAAGGAACAATTGAAGATATAGAAGGTTGGAAAAAGTTCAAGAAAAGATTCCTTGAAGCATTCTCATCCAAAGAGATCCATCTGGACCATAGGAGGAAGTTAGCTGCTCTGAAACAGAAGGATAAAGAGTCCTTCCCTACAACAAAAGGATTGCAGGAATACACACAGGACTTCCAGCTCTACACCGGAAAAGCAAAGTTAACAGATGATGCCGCCCTGATGAAATGGTTTGTCAGGGGCCTTAACCCCTTAATTGTGGAAAAGATCATAGGAATAAAGGAGCTGGAAACCCTTAAGGACTGGATCAAGGCCAGTCATAAACAGATGAGACAAATCGAACAAGTTCGAGACCTGAAAGGGAATCGATTCAAAGCCCAGCCTGTAGCACGAAACTCTAATGCTATGAATGTTGATGTCATCAAATTATTGCCAACCAATCGGGCCAAGCATGTAAAGGAAAATCGATGCTTTATTTGTCACAAAGTAGGGTGCTCCACAAGGAATCATCCATGGCCAGGAACATCTTCCCACCCCACCAGCAATAAGTTCCAAAAGAGGGAACAAACTAAAGAAGTCTCCAACACCACCAAGGAATCATCAGCAATCACTGATTATATTAAGGTTCTTGGAACTAAAGACGTCAAAGAGGAGGATGTAATCAAGATCCTAAAAGAGATCTACAAAGAACCCGTCCACCAAGGAGAGGAGGAAGAAACCATTGCAAAAATCAGCACAGAAGAATTACGGCCACAAGTAGAGAGGGCTAAGGGTTTTTGATCCGGAGAGCTCAGTCAGTGTATAACTCTCCTATGACCTGGAATGTACAATCTACAAAATGAAAATCAATCACAATCCCTGTTCAAATACTTCCAGGAACCACTGAGATCAAAGCCCTAGTCGACAGTGGAGCAACAAATTGCTTCATTAACGAATCTATTACCTGCAAATTATGACTACCCCTTACTAAACTATGAATCAGATGGGTCGCTATCAATGCAGATGGCTTCTCAAACAAAGAAGGAGATATTACCCATAAAACCACTATCACCACATCCATTGGAGGAAGAAGGAAAACAAGGGATTACCTGGTAATTGGAAGTGGAAAGACTGACATGATACTTGGAATGAGTTGGCTGGCAAAGCATAACCCAGCCATTGATTGGATCAACAGGGAACTAAAAGGAGGACAGTGGAGTCCCGACCCAGAAGAACAATAGTACTTGGTCAAGTACCTAACTACCAATTTGGCTGAAGAACCCAATAAAGAAGTTCTCATCAGATGCTGCATGGGGGAGGAGGAGATCAATAAACTCACCATATCAACTGACATCACACAAAGAGAGCAAAAGGATAGCATAACCTTGCCAGAAAAGTTCCAATAATACCACATGGTATTTTTGGAAGAAGCAACAACTATGCTCCCTCTGAAAAAAACCTATGACCACCACATAGATCTCCTCCCCTCATTCACACCCTGGTGAGTGAAGAACTATCCCCTCAATCCAGAGCAGACCGAAGCTTGTAAGAAGTTTATTGAAGAATATCTGAAATCTGGGAAAATCCAACCATCGAAATCCCCCCAGGCATCCCCATTCTTCTTTGTCGATAAGAAAGATGGCAAACTCCGACCCTGCCAAGACTATTGATACCTAAATGAGCACACTGTCAAAAATGCCTATCTATTACCCCTGATCGGGGACCTAATCGACAAACTAAGGAGATCACGGATCTTTACCAAGATGGATGTAAGATGCGGATACAACAATGTATGAATAATACCGGAAGACAGATGGAAGGCAGCCTTTATCACCCCAATGGGTTTATTCGAACCCATGGTGATGTTCTTTGGACTATGCAACTCTCCGGCCACCTTCCAAGCCCTCATGGATGACATCTTTGCTGACTATCTAGCCGAAGGATGGCTAATCATATACATGGATGACCTCCTAATCCACTCCCCTGATCAAAAGACCCATGATGAAAGAACTAGAAAAGTTCTTGAATGAATAATGGAGCATAAACTCTATCTAAAATTGGAAAAATGTTCCTTCAACACCAGAACTATGGAGTACCTAGGGATGATAATCTCTGAGGGACACACAGTGATGGATCCAATCAAATTAAAGGCCATCTGCAAATGGAACCCCTCTACATCTGTCAAAGAAGTGTGCTCCTTCCTGGGGTTCTGCAACTTCTACCAGAAATTTATAGAAGGGTTCTCTACTAATGCTCAACCCCTCATCAAATTAACCAAGGAGGTTAAATGGCAATGGAAAGAACCACAGGAGACCATGTTCCGGGAACTATAGGATCAATTCCTAAAACAACCCATCTTTTCCATACCAGATCCAACAAAACCCTTCTTTGTAATGACGGACGCCTCTCTAGTGGGAACAGGAGGGGTGTTAATGCAAAAGGACATCAATGGAGATCTGCACCCATGCACGTACCACTCCAGTACTCTATCTCCAGCAGAGCGGAATTACGACATCTATGACAAGGAATTACTGGGAGTCATCCATGCCCTGTATGACTGGAGACACTATCTAACTGGAACCAACCACCTAGTCACCCTCCTCATAGAACATAAGAACCTTCTGTACTTCAAGGAGGCTTGGAAACTCTCCCAATGACATGCACAATGGCAACTATTCCTACAAGAGTATGACCTCATCTTCCACTATCTCCCTGGAACCTAAATGGGCCCAGCAGACGCCCTATCCAGACTCCCCAATCCCAATCTGTCCAATGACAATGTGGAACTTCACCTCCTACTGGAAGAATTATTCACTAGACAGATTGACTCCACCTTGAAAGAGAAAATCAAATCCTCCTCCGAAAAAGACCCACTGGTTTTGGACATGCTCCAATGAATGTATAAGGAAAATCACATCCCCAACAAATCCCACCCCTCAGACTGGACTTACAAAGGAGGACAACTGTATTTCTGCCACCGTCTCTACATATCCCTGGAGGCCCAGAAGGACCTAGTCCATTCCGTCCACTCCTCCACCACTGGAGGACATGGAGGACAACATTGCACTATTCAACTCTTATCCAGGGATTATTGGTGGCCTGGACTCTCTACATTTGTCAGGAAATATATTGCTGGTTGCCCTATCTGCCAACAAAATAAAAACATAAATAACCCATCTCATCCCCCCCTGATGCCTATTCCGGCCACTAGTTCACACCCATTTCATACCATATCCATGGATATGATTATGGACTTTCCCCCCTCTCACAGATCGGACTCTATTCTTGTCATGGTGGACCACAGACTTAGTAGGAGGGCAATTTTCATCCCAACAACGAAAATGATAGACACAGCTGGAGTAGCAGAGTTGTTTTTCAAATTTGTGTTCTCCCGATTCGGCCTACATTCCAAAGTAATATCTGACAGAGGTCCCCAGTTTGTGTCTGCATTCGCTAAGGAACTAGCCAGACTCCTCCAGTACGACATTGCTCTTTCTACCACCTACCATCTCCAAACCAACAGTGAAATGGAAAGAGTCAATCAGGAGCTAGAAACATACCTATGGATATTCTGTCAAGGACAACAGGATCAATGGAGCGAACTACTTCTGATGGCCAAGTTCAATCACAACTCCTCTATCCACTCCACAACCAAACAATCCCCTTTTCACCTAATGATGGGATATGAACCAAGAGCCTATCCATCAATCAGGAAAACATTAAACCCTAGTCTAGAAAATCACCTAAAACAACTTAAACATGCCTGGGATGAAGCCTTAGCCATGATCACCAATGCCCAACAATTCTTCCATGTCTTCCCAAAGTTCAAACCATGGAAGAAAGGTAACAAAGTATGGCTATCCAACAAAAACCTTAAAACCTCCTATCCATCAAAGAAGCTCAGACCAAAAAGAGAAGAACCCTTCTCCATCATGAAAGTACTCTCACCAGTGACATATCAATTGGATTTACCCTCAACTTGGAAAATCCATAACGTATTCCATGCTTCCCTTCTTTCCCCATTTGTCCAAAATGATGAATATGGGATTGCCGGAACCCCACCTCTGCCCAAGATCATAGGTGATGAGGAGGAGTATGAGATAGAATGCATCATCAATCACAGGGGATACCCAGGACGCAGGTCCTATTTAGTCCAATGGAAGGGATACTCCATATCTGAGAACACCTGGGAGCCAGAAAGCAACTTCACCCACACCAATGAGATACTTGCAACTTATAAAAGAAAACACAGACTATGATTGATGACAAACAACCCACCACCTGTTGCAACTTCTACCAGTTCTCTCTCAAAAATAACCAACCCACTAAATATTCCCACCGCTTTTCTCACATCTCAATCTTCATTCCAAAAAGAAAAAGACACTATGATCAGCAACACATCAAAACTCATGAATACTATTGTTGGATCAATTACTGCCCCTATCACTATCGTTACTAGCTCACCATTCCTTCAGTTTTCATTTGACATTCCCTTCCTTTTCTTCTTCCGTACAGGAGACACTTGTTCCCCATTTTAGCTACCCTACATTTCTACATTTCCCTTCATTTCGATCTCTACATCAACGATCTTGATATCTCCGCTCATGCCACCATTCTCATCACTCTTCATGTTCCTTATTCTCACCCTGGTCAGAGACATCTTCAATCTTTAGATTCTTCCTCCCTCTTATAGAAGAGTTGCTTATGCAGCCATTCTAGAAGATCCCCAGGGACTGGCCTTATTAGAGGTGAACCTCGAGCTCAGAAAACTATCCTCCATCATTCTCCTCATCGAAGCCTACTGCAGCTATATCTCCACTAGACTCCTCATCGAAGAAGGTGAAACTACAAACATTACTGAGGTGATCGCAGAAAATCTCTGCACGGCAGGTGCTCAGACCCTCAATGCACTCCACTTCTGTGGACTGGGATTCTTTATCAAATGCCTCCCCACCTCCACCTTCTTTGGAAAACTTTATCCCATCTACCTCCAACTTCCCCAAGCTATGGGACAGCGAGGATTTATCAACATTGAACTTGCTGGACAGTTTGCCTTTCTTAATGGGAGCAATTTCCCATTTAAGAATGAGGCGATTAGGAGGGCTACCAGAGAATCATGAGATAGTGAGGAATGAGAGAATCTTCTTCCCATCCTGATTCGTATCGCTGAACCTCTTACAGACCTTAAGGTGCCTGAAACTGCGGAAAGATCTGAAGGAGAAATCGAGGACCTCCCCCCACAACAGCAGTCTCTCCCATCCACCCCATCCCCCCACCCCATACCCAATCAGTCCCACCGACCTAAGCGACCCCTCTCCACCCACATCACCAAGTACTGCAATGTCACCCCAATGTCACCTATAGAGCCCAGAACATATCAGTGCTATCAATGTGGAAGCCCCACTTATCTCCGACCCTCCTGCCCCTACTACACCTGTCCTTTCTGCCAGGAGGTCACCCCAGGTCACCCCCAACATCTCTGCCCCAGTTGCAGAGAGGGTCAATCTGACTAGATGGATGATGGACTGGGATGAGATTAATGAGGTTCATCAACCTTATCGACAGGGTAATGTCATGCACCATGTGGACTACCCATGGAGGGCCACCCCTTTTCCTTCTGAAGGGGACAGGCCATGGCTCAATGCCAATATCAGTACCATCGCTTATAGAGGGAATCCCGATGGGAGACATCAATTCTGGAATGAAGAAGCAGAAGGAGCTACCTGGGGAGAAGCGCTAGAGCAGGAGGCACAGATACCAGGATGGTGGAACATGCAAGTGCCACCTGTGCAGTTGGAGGAGACAGCACCTGCACCGGAGTGGCCTACCAATTCAGCATGGATGTGATACATCCACGCTCAGATCTTCTAGTACATTCACCAATCAGTCCCTTATCTTCATTATCTTTCTCGAACATTGTTTCTTTGCGATCACACCCTTACACTGATGCAATCATTACTTTCTCCACCTATGCCTATCTACGTATAACCCTTTGCCCAGAGGACAGTCCCCCCATCTACCTATGACCTCTCTTTATGGTCATATCATTTCCCCTGTTTACTATAAATATGACTGCCTTGTACAGTAGTTTCCCTAACTAAATCTACATTTAATTTACATGGTATTTGGTTCAATGGCTCCCCCTTATCAGTGAAGGTTGCTGCAAGACTTAAGACTATCCCGGACTTCTATCAGTCTCCTGTCTACTATTGAGTGACAGCTGAACATCAGGGATTCTTTGTGTCTCAGATCTATATCCGTAGATCACGTCACAGTTTCTGTGTTAAGGGCTGGAGGTGCAGGTAGGCTCTGAGAAGGGAGATGATAGGTTTGGGTTGAATGGGGTCAGGGGTTGTGATGATGGCTAGGAGTAGTAGAGCTTCCTCCAATTCAAAATTTTCGAGACAAATTGGGGATAGGGTGGTTTCAGTAGGATTGGTCAATGTTGTGGGATTGTTCTTCTCCTTTAGAAGGAGGCTCAGCAGTGGAGTAATTGTTGATGGATCTTCCCTAGTGGAGATAGAGGCCCACTAGACTCTTCTTGATAGAACAAGGAGTGAACTAGGTTCAACTAGATCTTTTATGACATGATCTATGGATATAGATCTAAGATACAAAGATTTTGCCTAAGTTCTAGCTGTCACTCAATAGTAGACAGGAGACTGATAGAAGTCCAGGATGTTTGATAAGTCTTTAGACTGCAGCCCTCACTTAGAGATGACAGTGTGAACCAAATACCATATAGATTAAATGTAGATCTAGTTAAAGTTCTATTGTATAGGGCAGTTGTATTTATAGGGATAGGGGGATGCTGTCACAACCATAATTAGCAATCATGGGTGAAGAGGGTACTGTCCATAGGGTCAAGGATTGTACATTGATAGGCATGGATGGGGAAAGGGGGATCACACCAGTATAAGAGTGTAATCAAAAGGAAACTATAGTTCAAAAATAAGGGATAAAGTTCATATTGTAATAACAGATGGGCATGGATGTAATCACATCCATACAGGATCGGTAGGCCATTCTGGCACAGGTGCAGTCTCCTTAAGTGGGATTGGTGGAGCTTGGATGTTCCACCATCCTGGTACTATCCCTCCCTAAGATTCCTCTCCCCAAGTGGCTCCTTCTGCTTCTTCATTCCAGAACTGATGTCACATGTCTAGATTCCCCCTGTAGGCAGCTGTTGAAATGTTGGCATTAAGCCATGGCCAGTCCCCTTCAGAGGGAAAAGGGGTGGGCCTCTGTGAGTAGTCCACATGGTGCATGACATTACCCCATTGGTAAGGTTGATGGACCTCATCAATCTCATCCCAATCCATCATTCATCTAGTTAGATCCACCCTGGTGGCAATTGGGGCAGAGATATTGGGGATGTCCTGGAGTGTCTGCTCTGCAGTAGGGACAGATGTAGTGGGGGCAGGAGGGGCGAAGGTGGTTGGAACTTCCACATTGATAGCACTGATAAGTTCAGGAGTGGGAAGGCAAGGTTGGGAAGACATTTCTGTGGAACAAGAATTTATTGGCGAGAGGTCATTGAAGTCATCATGAGATGGGTATGGGGTTGGGGGTCAGTGTGGTAGGGATGGGGAGGGCACAGGGAGGTTCCTCTTTATTGTCTTCTTCTTCTTTTTCTGCTGTTTCAGGCATCTTAACTTCCATAAGAGGGTCCCTAAGATAAATCATGATGGGAAGAATATTCTCTCATTCCATGCCACTTTCTGATTCTTTGGAAGTTGTGATGCGATCTATAGGTATAGATCTGAGACACAAAGAATCCCTGGTGTTCAGCTGTCACTCAACAGTAGACAGGAGACTGATAGAAGTCCAGGATATGCTTAAGTCTTGTGGTGACCTTCACTGATAGGGGGAGCCATTGAACCAAATACCACATAGATTAAATGTAGATCTAGTTAAGGAAGCTACTGTACAAGGCAGTCATATTTATAGGGGAGGGGAACACTGCCATGACCATAGTAGGCAATCATGGGTAAGTAGGGGACTGTCCATAGGGTTGAGGGTTGCATAGGTAGTAAGAGAAATGGGGGATGGGGAAGATCGCACCAGTGTAAGGGTGTGATCAAAAAGGAAATATAGTCCAGGAGATAACGAAGATAAGAAATGGATCGGAAAACATACAGCTAGATCTAGGCATGGATGCATCACATCCATGCGGGATCAGTAGGCCATTCAGGCGTGGATGTGGTCTCCTCCAATGGTGCAGGTGGGGGTTGCATGTTTCACCACCCTGGTACCTGCACCTCCTATTCAAGCACATCTTCCCAGGTGGCTCCCTCAGCCTCTCCATTCCAGAATTGGTGCCATCTGTCCAGGTTCCCTCCATAGGCTGCTGTCGCGATGTTGGCATTAAGCCATGGTCTATCCCCTTTATGAGGAAAAGGGGTGGCCCTCCATGGGTAGTCCATGCAGTGCATGACATTACCCCATCAATAAGGTCGATGGACCTCATCGATCTCATCCCAGTCCATCATCCATCTAGTGAGATCCATCCTCTCTGCGACTGGGGCAAAGATGTTGGGGGTGTCCTGGTGCATCCTCCTGACAGAAGGGGCAGGTGTAATAGGGGCAGGATGGTCAGAGGTGGGAGGGACTTCCACACTGATAGCATTAGTATGTTTGGGACTCAGTGGGTGAGATTGGGGTGACATTTCGGTATTTGGTGAGGTGGGCGGCGAGGGGTCATTTAGGTTGATGGGACTGGTTGGGTACGGGGTGGGGGGACGGGGTGGATGGAAGGGAGTGCTGTTGCAGCAGTTTTTCTGGGATTTCTCCATTGGATTCTTCTGCAGTTTCAGGCACCTTAACGTCTGTAAGAGGTTGGGCGATACAAATCGGAATGGGAAGAAGATTCTCTCGTTCCTCGCTATCTCGTGATTCTCCAGTAGTCTCTCTAATCACCGGATTCTTAAACGGGAAATGGCTTCCATTAAGAAAGGCAAACTGTCCTGCAAGTTTAATGTCGATAAATCCTCGCTGTCCCATAGTTCTGGGAAGCTGGAGGTAGATGGGATAAAGTTTTCCGAAGAAGGTGGAGGTGGGGAGGCATTTGATAAAGAATCCCAGTCCACAGAAGTGGAGTGCATTGAGGGTCTGAGCACCCACCATGCAGAGATTTTCTGCAATCACCTCAGTAATGTTTGTAGTTTCACCTTCTTTGACAAGGAGTCTTGTGGTGACATAGCTGCGATAGGTTTCTATGAGGAGGACGATGGAGGATAGTTTCCGGAGCTCGAGATTTGCCTCCAATAAGGCCAGTCCTTGTGGGTCTTCTAAGATGGCTGCATAAGCAACCCGTCTATAGGAGGGGGGAAGGATCTGGAGATTGAAGACATCTTTGACCAGGGCGAGAATAAGGGACATGAAGAGTGACGAGAATGGTGGCATGAGTGGTGATATTGAGATCATCAATGTACAGATCGAAATGAAGGGAAATGTAGAAATGTAAGGTAATCAAAATAGAAAGCCAGTGTCTCCTGTAAGGAAGAAGAAAGGGGAGGAAGTGGTGAATAAATATGGAAGGAATGGTGGCTAGTAGCGGTAGTGATAGGAGCAGTAATTGATCTGACAATAGCACTTGTGGGTTTCTTGGTGCTGTTGGTTGTAGTGCCTCTTTCTTTTCGGGACGAAAATGAAGATGTGGGAGAAGTGGCAGGTATATTTAGTGGGCTTGTTTGTTTTTAAAGAAAATTGGTAGAAGTTGCAGCATTTGGTGGGGTTCTTGTCATTGATCATATTTTGTGCTTTCTTTTATATGCTGCGAGTGTCTCGTCGGTGTGAGTGAAGTTACTCTCTGGTTCCCAGGTATTCTCAGATATGGAGTATCCTTTCCATTGAACTAAATAGGACCTGCGTCCTGGGTGTCCCCTGTGGTTGATGATGCGTTCTATCTCATACTCTTCTTTGTCACCTATGATCTTGGGCGGAGGTGGTGTTCTGGCAATCTCATATTTGTCATTTTGGACAAATAGGGAAAGAAGGAAAGCATGAAATATGTTATGGATTTTCCAAGTTGAGGGTAAATCCAATTGATACATCACAGGTGAGAGTACTTTCGTGATGGGAAAGGGTCCTTCCCTTTTGGGACCAAGCTTTTTTGATGGATAGGAGGTTTTAAGGTTTTTGTTGGATAGCCACACCTTATCGCCTTTCTTCCAAGGTTTGAACTTTGGGAAGGTATGGGTGAACTGTTGGGTGTTGGTGATTGCAGCTAAAGCTTCATCCCGGGCGTGTTCAAGTATTTTCAGACGGTTTTCCAAATTTGGGTTTAATGTTTTTCTGATTGCTGGATAGGCTCTAGGTTCATATCCCATCATTAGGTGAAAGGGGGACTGTTTGGTTGTGGAGTGAGTGGAGGAGTTGTGGTTAAACTCAGCCATCAGTAGTAATTTGCTCCATAGATCCTGTTGCCCTTGACAGAATATCCTTAAGTATGTCTCCAATTCTTGATTGACTCTCTCAGTTTCTCCATTGGTCTGGGGGTGATAGGTGGTGGAGAGGGCAACGTTGTATTGGAGGAGTCTGGCCAATTCTTTGGCGAATGCAGATGCAAACTGGGGACCCCTGTCGGAGATTACTTTAGAATGTAGGCTGAATCTGGGAAATACGAATTTGAAAAACAGCTCCACTACTCTGGCTGCATCTACCATTTTCATTGTTGGGATGAAAATTGCCCCCCTACTAAGTCCGTGGTCCACCATGACAAGTATAGAGTCTGATCTGTGAGAAGGGGGAAGATCCGTGATCATATCCATGGATATGGTATGGAATAGGTGGGGACTAGTGGCTGGAATTGGTACTAAGGGGGGGTGAGACGGGTTATTTATGTTTTTATTTTGTTGGCAGATGGGGCAGCTGGTGATGTATTTTCTGATGAATGTGGAGAGTCCAGGCCACCAGTAGTCCCTGGATAGGAGTTGGATGGTTCGGTGTTGTCCTCTGTGTCCTCCGGCAGCAGAGAAGTGAACAGAGTGGACCAGGTCTTTCCAGGCTTCAGGAGGTACATAAAGTCAGTGATGGAAGTACAGTTGCCCTCCCTCATATGACCAGTCTGAGGGGTGGGACTTGTCAGGGATGTGATTTTCCTTGTACATACATTGGAGTGCATCCAGGACCAATGGGTCTTTTTCAGAGGAGGATTTGATCTTCTCCTTTAGGGCGATGTCAATTTGTTTGGTGAATAGTTCGTTGGGGAGTAGTTGGAGTTCTGTGTTGTCATCGGACAAATTTGGATTTGGGAGTCTAGATAAGTCGTCTGCTAGGCCCATCTGGGTCCCGGGGAGGTGGTAAAAGATAAGGTCATATTCCTGCAGGAATAATTGCCACCATGCATGCCTTTGGGAAAGTTTCTGGGCTTCTTTGAAGTACAGAAGGTTTTTGTGATCTGTTAGGAGGGTGACTGGGTGGTTGGTTCCAGTTTGATAATGTTGCCAATCATCCAGGGCGTGGATGACTCCCAAAAGTTCCTTGTCATAGATGTTGTAATTCTGCTCTGCCAGGGATAAAGTGCTGGAGTGGTATGCACATGGGTGCATGTCTCCGTTGACATCCTTCTGCATTAATACTCCACCCATTCCCACAAGGGATGCATCCATCATAACAAAAAAAGGCTTTGTTAGGTCTGGTATTGATAGGATCGGTTGTTTTAAGAACTGTTTTTGTAATTCTCAGAATGCGACTTCTTGGGGCTCCGCCCACTGCCATTTGACCTCCTTTTTGGTTAATTCGATGAGGGGATATGCCTTAGTGGAGAATCCCTCTATGAATTTCTGGTAGAAGTTGCAGAATCCTAGAAAGGAGCAAACTCCTTTGACTGATGTGGGGGGTTTCCATTCCCTGATGGCCTTTAACTTTACTGGATCCATCTCTGTGTGTCCCTTGGAGATTATCATTCCTAGATATTCTGTTGTTCTGGTATCAAAGAAGCATTTTTCCAGTTTAAGGTAAAGTTTGTGCTCCATCATGCATTCAAGAACCTTCCTGGTTCTTTTATTGTGGGTTTTCTGGTCTGGGGAGTGGATGAGGAGATCATCCATGTATATTATCAGCCATCTTTTGGCTAGATAATCTGTGAAGATATCATCCATAAGAGCCTGGAAGGTGGCCAGGGAGTTACATAGTCCAAAGAACATTACTGTGGGTTCAAATAAACCCATTGCGGTGATAAAAGCTGCTTTCCATCTATCCTCTGGTACAATCCACATGTTGTTGTATCCCCATCTTATATCCATCTTGGTAAAGATCCGTGATCCCCTTAATTTGTCGATCAAATCTCTGATCAGGGGTAAAGGATAAGCATTTTTGACCGTATGCTCATTTAGGTACCAGTAGTTTTGGCAAAGTCGGAGTTTGCCATCTTTCTTGTCGACGAAGAAGAATGGGGATGCTTGGGTGGATTTTGATGGTTGGACTTTTCCATATTTTAAATGTTCTTCAATGAACTTTCTACAGGCCTCAGTTTGCTCAGGATTTAGGGGGTAGTTTTTTGCTCATCGAGGGGTGAATGAAGGGAGGAGATTAATATGATGGTCATAAGTCCTTTTTGGGGGGAGCATGGTCATGGCTTCTTCTGAAAATACCATATGATATTGTTGGAATTTCTCTGGTAAGGTTATGCCATCCTTTCACTCTTTTTGGGCCAGGTCTGTGGATATTGTGAGTTTATTGATCTCCTCCATGTCATCAGTGCAGCATCTGATGAGGACCTCCTCATTTGGTTCTTCGGCCAGATTGGTGGTTAGGTACTTGATTAGGTACCTCTGTTCCTCCAGGTCAGGACCCCTTTTTCCTCCTTTTAGTTTCCTGTGGATCCAGTCGATAACTGGATTGTGCTTGGCTAGCCAGCTCATTCTGAGTATCATGTCAGTTTTACCACTTCTGATCACCAGGTAATCCCTTGTTTCCCTTCTTCCTCCAATGGATGTGGTGATAGTGGTTTTATGAGTGATATCTCCTCCCTTGTTGGAGGAGCCATCAGCGTTGATGGCAACCCACCTGATTTTTAGTTTAGTGAGGGGTGATACGAAATGCAGTACGTGAAGCCCGAGTTTCTTGGCGACATAATGATCGACGTAGCCTAGGTGAGGGCAACGGCAGATGTATGCGGCGAGGATATTAGCTCTGGCACGGGTGCCTGTTGTGTAGATGAGGTAGCGATGGTTAAGGCAATGCCTTAGCAAAACTCTCTCAATGAACGAAGAACCTTCTTCGCTCAAAGGTGCAGTCGACTCCACGTTGGATTGCATAGAATCTAACTAAGGAAAAGTACTAAGTTACATGGGCACTATTTATACATAAGGGGAATAGGATGGGAATCTATTCCCCGCGGGGGTTTCGGAATACTACCTGCCTAAAGAATGGCAGGGAATGGAAGAGCGTCTGTAATAGAGGAAGGAGGAAGACTAACTACCATAATTGACAGCATGCACTGCCTATGGATAAAGGGAAGGGCAGTGCATGGGAATTCTCCCACGGATGCAGGGGAATTACCTAAAGGACCGAAAAAGGACATATGAGATCTATCGGATGAGAGCAAGGTAATACCTAAACCGGCGGATGCTGTGTGGAGCGGGAAGGGTGGTTAGGTAACTGACAATAACTGTGGAATAGATCTAGTATGTCTTTAAAGGATCAGTGAAAATAAATAAAAGAACCTATTCGGAATTAAAAGGGAACATGTCCTCACGCCTCCTTACATAATTGTACAACTCCTGGGTGTCCCAGGAGAACCACTCCTCGTTCCCTGGGGGAACGTTCTCCTGGTTGTCCGGCAGCGGAGGGGACACTGTCCAGACGTCTAAAGAATCTCCCCAAGCTAGTGAGCTTGAGAAGTCGTCCTGCAGCTCGGCGAAATGTCCTGAAGAAAAAGAAAAAGATGGCGCGTCCAATGCCTCAGGGTAGGGAGTGGGGGGGCACCTCCATTGTTCTGTAACAGAGACTCTCTGGAGATATGGAACGCATCTCCTCCTTTACCGGAGAACCAGGAGAACGTTCCACCAGGGAACCCCGAGTGGTTCAACTGGGATGCCAAGGAACTCGCAGAGTTTCTCCTGCGCATGG
>JBBPJU010000782.1:0-17354 GCA_038088875.1 Austroboletus festivus
ATGACGATGACGATGACACGACTGCTTCCCGGTTCATTGCCCGACTTCTCAAGTTCCTTCTCAAAGGATTCGTGGCAAAAGACAAGATAGTTCGATATCGCTGTGTTCACATACTCACCGAGATGGTGGCACACTTGGGCGAAATAGAGTATGTCTCATTCCATACCACTCGTGACTTCCAATCACTATCACTATTTTATACAGCGAAGACGTCTATCAAATTCTTCGGGCCGCACTCATCGAACGCATACATGACAAGGAAGCAAATATACGCGTACAAGCAGCCGTCGCGCTCTCAAAACTCTGCGGCTCGGAAGACTCCTCGGACGTGGATGACGACGAACATACCGCAATCGACGTCCTTTTAGATACCCTCAACCATGATCCAGCTCAGTATGCGCCATCCTCTTGCCATCCATATTTCTCTGACTCCAAGCAGTGAAGTCCGCCGCGCAGCCCTCTTAAACATTCCCATCTCACAAAATACGCTCCCCGGCATTCTTTCTCGTTCGCGAGACACAGACACTGTCATCCGTCGGCTCATCTATTCTGCTATCCTTGAAAAGAATTGTACGAGTCAAGATGGCTCTTCTATGGGCCCTCTTCATCCACGGGTACTCACCATCACTCAAAGGGAGCTTATTATTCGAAATGGACTCGGTGACCGCGAGCCAGCAGTACGTGCCGCGGCGGGATCGCTCCTCGGTGCCTGGGTTGATGTTGTAAGGGTCCCGACAAAGGAAGAAGAAGGCGGCAGTGTGATGGACGACGTAACAGTACTACTTGGCCTATTCGATCTCAACGAGAATACAGTCGCCGAGGACGCGTTACTGAGCATATTTGCCACACGTCTTGATATATTCGACCAACTTGAATTCAAAGGTGCGTGTATGTGTCTTCCTATGACTGAACTAAGCTCATTTGGTCACAAGACGCTTTTTGGGAGTCGTTGACCCCTGAAAGGGCGTTCTTGGCGCGCGTATACGTGGAGCATTGCATCGCGACCAACGGCCAGGCAAAGCTGGAGGTGTCACTCCCTGTTGTGACCCACCTCGCATTTCGGATCCAAAGCGTCTACAACCAATACCAGGAAGACCTGGACGCGATCCTGCAAGAACGTGAAGTCGACAAAAATATGGCCGAAGAACGTTTCGACGACCTCCTTCACGACACCGAATTCGTGATTGGCGAAATGCTCAAGCTTGCAGTCAATCTCGACTATGCAGATGAGATTGGGCGGCGTAAGATGTTCCAGCTTGTGCGAGATATGACTGGGCAGGAAAGTTTGCCCGAGGGACTGGTTGCACGGTGCCTAGACGTGTTGAGGGTGCTGTCGCCAAGTGAAAGGGATTTGATTCGGGTCGTCGTCGAGGTGGTACATGAGCTGAGAGATGTACATGAGGGACAGGAGCTGGAAGTGACAGAGGGAGGAAGGGAGGAAGTTGCTGACGACGATACAAGTCCCAGTGTCGTAGAAACGGCAAAGGCCACCAAACCTGTCAAGAAACTCAGTCCCGGAGAACAAGCACAAGCGGACGCGCTTGACCTTCGGTGCTTGTCCCTATGCATAGGCATGCTGGAGCGCGTGAATGGGGTACGTCGGCCACTTCGGAACGAGGGCTATTACTCACGCGTGGTGGGTTTAGACGTTTGAGGAGAATTCTACTCTAGAAGGGATACTGGGCGAGTTGATTGTACCGTCGGTGAAGCGCAAAGAATTCGCCTTTAGAGAAAAGGGACTGGTCTGTCTCGGGTTGTGTTGTCTTATCGCACGAGTAAGCCTTTTCCTTTGCCTATCATATACTTTAATGCACGGCACCGAACTGGACATTATCCTCCCAGCGGATGGCTCTCAACTCGTTCCAGCTCTTCCTCACCCAAGTACAATCATCCCCCGAAGTACTCAAGATACGCATCTTGCAGATCGTATTCGACATATTGATGGTACACGAAGGGGATTTCCTAGGTAGAGCTGGAGTTGCGGTATTGTTTCTTCAACTCATTATTGATCATGATCTTACGTATGTCTTCATATGATGACCAGAGCGACCGCATCGTGGAGTTTTTGCTCCACATACTCAACGAGGAAGATTCGGACAAGGTACAGGCGCTGTTATGTATCGGGCTTGCAAAGCTCGTATTAGCAGGCATGATTTCGGACGAGCGGGTAGGTGTCACCGGCTACCTTGGTTGACTTGGGTTCCTGACGACACTACGTGACAGGTGCTGAAGAGTCTCGTAGTAGCTTATCTCTCGCCTGATACCGCTGAAAACCAAGAGTTGAGGCAATGTTTGGCGTACTTCTTCCCCGTGTACTGTTACTCGTCAAGCGTCAATCAGAAGCGAATGCGCGAGGTGTGTGAGCCAGCTCCTTGTTCCTATATCGGCTTAGGTTCTCTACAGATCACCGTACCGATTTTCGAGCAGCTCGCGGCGGCCACGCGTGACCTGGATGAAGACCAGGAAATGGTTTCCCCGGCCCAAATTATAGGGATGTTTGTCGATTGGACGGATCCACACAAGGCTATGTAAGTTTATTATTTTATTTTTGAGTTGGAGTGTGCGAAAGGTATGAAATGATTCTCGCAGTGAAGTTCAGGGTCAGACTATCGACGACGGCGTGCATGTTGATTTGGCGGAGGATATTCTCAAGGTATTGTTCAAAGACGACCTGGGAAGTGCGTGGCATCACATCTCGTCTGGTGACGATACTAACGAACATCGCAACAGAAGACGACAAGAAGGTCTTGTGCCAGGTACTGGGAAGGCTGCATCTCCCCGAAACAGTGGACGATGATAAGATTCGAACCTTGAAGTTATTGGTGCAGAATATCTTTACGGTGCGTTCTTTCCCTCTGCTTACCCTCCACACGTTCACTTTGCTCGGTAGCGCCGACCGCTCCGAGACCTTTCTGCACGCAATGCACTCACTAAATTCGACACGACGATCAGCAAGAAATATGCGGACAAGCTGTCCAATTTCAGCGAAGAAGAGTATCGGCAGCTCGAGCAGCTAGAAACGTTGTTCAAGTTTTTGGATGACATTATACCATTGGATGATGGAGAGGAAGTGGATATGCCGAGGACAAGAGGAAGGAAGCGGTACGTTTACCTTGATTATGGATGTTGTATGAAAGATACTCATGAGCATATGACAGGCGATCAGAGAGTGTGGTGACGGAGGCGACAGTAAGCAGCGCCGCAGAGGATACGAGCGTTGGATCTGTGACATCCGAGGTAAGAAAGACCTCGAAGGGAAAGGGAAAGGCAAGACAGAGCAAGTATGTCTCGCGCCGTGTCGTGCTTTTATCAGATACTGAAGACCTGACTGGAATTAGGCGTCGGAGGGTATCGGGGTCGGATGACGACGACGGTGACGAAGAGCTGCGCGAGGGAGAGGTGGAGCGTACGCCGACGAGGACGCTTCCGAAGAGAGCTGCGTCAGTGAAGAAGGCAGTGCCTGTTCAATATATTAGTGATGATGCAGATGAGGATGAAGAGGAGGAGGAGGAGGAGGAGGAGGAGGAGGAGGAGGAGGAGGAAGATGTCACGCCTGCGCCGAGGCGACGGCATGCAGGATCACGGTACGTCCTTTGCATTGCTGATTCCGTTTGGGTGTGGTGTGACGAAGGAGGCTAGTGTGCCTACATCGAACGGGGGAAACCTATCGTTTGATTCGGTCATGGATTCGTCGGAGGAAGAAGAAGAGGTAATGTCGATCGTCGTCAGAGGGGACGACTGATGTGTGTTGTCGCGGATATAAAGTGACCATCTATAGGCTGGGTATGGGTGGATATCTCGTGTCGTTTTTTGACTTGTCTTCGTGTCTGGTTTTTCCTTCATGCGTTGTTGTACTGTTGTGGTTCTGTACAAGTAAAATGCTAATTGACCTTGGCTATGGAGTCCTACTCATGGTATATGCCACTGAGTCTCTGCAAAACAAGACATTCCGATGGATTGCGATATCGCCAATATGTAGCCCAAATACTAGTTGCTAATCTTGGACCTTGTTTCGTGGAATCGTGCCCTAAATAAGGTGGCCCATGATGCATGATGGCGTGAGTGAGAAGTCGTTGACAGACACTCGATGGTATCAAGCTCTGACAGCGCGGGCTCTTTAGTACATACTCTAATCCCCGCCGCACAATGTCGACACCCAAAGTTTTCTTAATTTAGGTTACTAACCCCGACGCTATTTCTTTACTTGGATTCCCGACGGGTATCGTTCGACGAGCCACTGCTGCCCTTTCCGTTCATGCACTTCTTCCTGGATCTGATATAAAAATTGGCCAATACTAGTGTGTCAGAGGTACTGCGGGAGTTGTCCTGCGCAGAAGAAACAATGAGTGAAATTATCCCCAAAGACCATGTTCTATCTTCAGATCCGAGGTTGCAGTATATTGCTGATCAGCCCTCGAACCTTGATGCGGACGAAGTGATCGACGCATGTGGTCAAGATACTGGTTGTTGTCCATGAGGTCGCAGGTCTCTTGCGGCCTATCGGGTTATCTTGGTTCTATATCGAGCAGGTCGTCTGTTAAGTGGTGACTTGAAAAAACGCCGTATCATTTTTGTGAATAGTTTTTTCGTCTCTACACGCAGCCTGCAGTGGCCTTAAATGCTATTCCCTGCGGAAAAGAATAAAACTCGAAACTTCTGTGGATCGCCTCCCATGTCCGACAACTGTGCGGAATGCAAAAGAAGTGCGACATTTTTGGACCTTTGCGTTGGATGACAAGATTTTTCATGGGCTCAAGATTGTGAAGAAGCCATCGTGCGACCAGCACAGACAGAAATAGCTTGCTGTGGGCGTTGGTGTAAAACCACATGTGGTGATTACAGGGGGTTAATGAACCCATAATTGGAGAGGGCGGGCGGCGTCACGCTGTAATTCTAAAGTGTTTGTAGGGTATAACTACGGACATTGGGTGGTGACAAGTTATCGATGGTATCAGGCGCATGCTGCGCATGTTTAACCGACACTTCCAGTGCCCCGCCGACACAGCACCCGCCCCGCCCTTTTCCATAAACGGGTTAGATTCGGTATCATTTCCATATTTGGTATCCCCGACAGGGGGTTGTTGTTCAGTCGCTGTCACACACGACGTTCGCTCTTCCCGCCCTCTGCCCCATTCGGTCTTATGTCCCGTCACATGCCCGCTATGTAACTTCCCGAGTAAACAAATGGCGGGCTATAAGATCCCCATCCCGCCCACCTCTCCGGTCACCAGCACCCGCTACACACTCCACCCCTCGGCACCTGCTGAACTCTCAACATGTATCATCCCTCTGGTTCTAATTACAAGTCCTGGGCTTCTCGCTCAGGTGCTCAGTCAGTTCCACCCTACCCGACGACCTCGCCCGGACCCATGCCCGGTGCACCGCATCTCCGTACGGTGTCACTGCCACACCCCAACGCTACCCTGGACCACACGTGGTCGAGTTCTGGATGTACGTTCCAACCATCCTTAATGCTATCCACTCGTAGCTTATCTACAGCATATTTAGATTCCCCATACGAGGGTCCCTCTCGTATACTTTCTCTCAATGCTCTCTTATCATGCGAGTGGATGGCACACAGGGATATCCCGCCACCTATGTATTACAACGTGACCAGAGATGTGCAATACATCCAGTATCGACCAGGTTCATCCAACCTGCTCAGCAGACCGGCTGTAGAACCGGCCTGCACCGTTATGGTACTCAGCGTCCCTTTGCTTCCACTATGGTCCACGATCGAAGTACAGAACCCGCACGGTGTGACCGTACATGATGTACTTGCGCGTATACGTTCTGTTCTAGATCGAAGCGTATCTCAATCAGAAATGAGTGCCATGGTCGGTGTCTCTGCTGCTTCGGCCTCTGAATATTTCAGAGCTCGGACGTGTGCTGACCCGCGCGAATTTGCGCAGGGTGTGAAGAGGATTGATTTCCTCGGGCCAAACGTCTATTTTGCAGGCCTATCGAGGTCGATGGACGGGCATCAGTGGGAAGTACGTTTCACACCGAGCCTGAGGGCATACCAGTGAGAGCCCAGATCCACCACTCTCCCCTTCAGCTGTATCATGATGATCAGCTTCGAGTTCCAATAACTAGAACTTGACTGTATCACGGCCAAATTGGCTGATGATTTCTACTGCAGCGCGTCGCGCTCGATTCTTTCCTAGGACATCGTGGACGGTCATCTGTTATTACCTCATTTATCACCCTTTTCTGTATTCATTTCGTGGACTCTCTCCGCATCCGCACGTCTTTCTCGCATTCACTGTGGACTTTGAAGCTGTCGTCGCTATCTGTTGTATCATTTGCTCTGTTGTATCAAAGTTACCTTGCAGTGCTATCTGTTTTCGTACTTTGGTGTAGACCTGTATTCATAGTCATTTCTTAGGACACTTCAGTCAGTATTAATTGTACCTGTAACCCAACCGCAATTCGATTCCATACTCTTTGATTGTTGATTGGACATCGTGTCTGTTCATTATGGTGACAAGTCTTAGTAGAATAATGAACTCATGATGGAATTTATCTTGCTCTACCTCTTGTCACCACCGCCCCCGTCGTCGGGCTCTGGCGTCTCGGCAGAACCATGCAAATTCTAGATCTAGAACTGTGGCAATGTCCATTTTCAACCTCGAACCAACCAACATCTGCTTAGGTCAAAGGTGTATTCCACAAGCTCGACAGTCTAGGATCTCTATCTTTTTCGGCTTGAACGTTGGAACATTGAAAGCAGACTGAACTACAACCCAAACGAAGATCGGCTCCCGAAATACTTCCGACCGGGAGGTGAGCTCGTCTCGCAGTTCCATTCTTCTTCCTTGACACACGCTGAACAGCGATGAACAGCTCAAATTCATTGGAACACAGCGCGTCCCCCAGCTAGCTGGAGATGGTTGGTTTCTACGAGCTCCAACTGATTCTGCTCATCTCCTCTTGTCTGGTCTTTCTCTTTCTCGAACACCTTGCTTCCTCTCGGAAAAAAACTGCAGCAGCCACAGCAAAGGACTACCATGCGGATCGTCTCGAAAATGGTCCAGGTATGGTCCCCGTGAATGCGCTCGCCAAGTTGACAAGACAGTACCTTTTTGTGTATGCCATCGTCATGGGTGGGTTGGATCTGACAGGTTGGCAAACAGCAAGCTAATGTCTTGACATTCCCTACCGGTTTCGATGGTGCTGGCTAACAGGCGCTGACTGGCTCCAGGGCCCATATGTTTATTCCCTCTACCGTGAACAGTATGGTATGCCTGAAAGAATGGTTGCTGTCTTGTTTGTTACCGGTTTCATGTCTGCGGGCTTGACTGCCCCGTTGGTTGGAGTATGGGCAGATCAATAGTGCGTGGCCCTTTTCTCTCTCAGAAATGCATGTACTAAACGCTTGGCTAGCGGCCGCAAGAAACTATGTCTCGTGTTTTGCATCACCTACGCCTTTGCATGTGGATGTATCAGTTTGCCCTACCTCCCCATTCTATTCTTTGGGCGCCTGATGGCCGGCTTGTCCACCTCCATTCTCTATTCCGCCTTTGAGTCATGGTTGGTTTCTTCGGCCAATTCTCTGACGATTCCGTCCTCGGATCTCTCGTTCATCTTTGGTCGTGCAACGCTTGTGAATGGGTTCGTGGCAACAGGCGCTGGGGTAGTCAGCAATCAACTAGTGTCCTTCACAAAGTCGTTCACATCGCCGTTCATTGCGAGTGGCATGCTGCTCATCCTTGCGTATTTCATCATCAAAGCCAGATGGGGGGAGAACTATGGAGGTGGAAGAGGTACGACGCTGACGAGGGTCGATCTACTTCAGTTAAAGCGGCTTCGTCAAGCGTGGAAGATCGTGCGCAACGGTGAATCTCGTCTTTGATGACCATGTATAGTGTCGGAAGTGCTGATGACAGCACCATGCACCCTTTCAGATCCTGTCTTGTTGGTCATTGGCTTGACTCAGACGTGCTTTGAAGGCTCGATGTATCTCTTCGTGTTCATCTGGGTGCCGTCGCTGCAAGAGGCCTCGCCGTCCTTCCCTACAGTCTCCCTACCTCTCGGATACATTTTTTCGTCATTCATGACGTCCATGATGCTCGGCTCGCTCCTGTATACTGCCATCACCTCATATGCTCCTCCGCCTGCCCTCGGATCGTACAATGATTCGTCCTTGACTCTCCATGCCAAACTTAGCAGCCTCATCTGCGCTGCGAGTGCGTTGGCACTTGCACTCAGCGCGCGCTCGTCTAGCGAGCAAGTCCGTTTTTGGGCGTTTTGTGCCTTCGAGGCGTGTGTCGGCATGTACTACCCTGTACAAGGCATGCTGAGAGGGACATTGATAGCCAACGAGCATCGCGCCACGGTCTGTCTCTTATTTTGCCCGTGTCTTTGTCTCGCTCACGTCTCCGTGCTCCTTTTTTTATAGTTATCGGCGCTCTTTCGCGTCCCGCTCAATGTGTTCGTGGTAGTGTCGCTCATGACGGGTATCTCATCAGCACGCGACACGGTCCTCTCTGCAAGTGCGCTGATGTTGGCGTTCTCGGCCCTCATGACTGCGTTCATGGTGGTTCCGAGAGTAGAAAGTGCAACGAGCTCTGAAATCAATGTTCGACCTGACTGAACGGACCTCAGATGAAGGGAGGGCCGAGAACGTGTCTTTGACCAGGAGGTGATTTTCGGATACTCTTTCGTGGTTGTGACCTTCATTTCCTTTTTCTTTTTTTTATTCGGACATGTAAATTAGACTGACTTGCGCTCAGCGTCTCCTTCGTTCGTTCTTTACAGTAATGGACTAGATTTTTTTCTGTGGGTGATGGGAGGATGAAGATCGTGATGAAACGATGCTTTGGTACCAAGACTGGAGTATCATACTTCTCCCATACCATATCCTGGGAGGTGCAATGTAAAAAGCTTGTGCAAGAAACTCATACATACTAATTGTCAGGCCGCAGGGACACCAATTAGAAGCTCAGCCACCTATCCACTGTCCCATCGAGGTGACCCACCTCACCAGTGAGGAGTCGACTCGGAGGTAAGTCAAGAGAGTCTGATGAGCCAGTCAACTAGTCCATGGGCCGACAGAGTACGTCATGGTGGTACGCATGGTATATCGATCATTTCTTTTATTCCGAATTCCAAATTCCAAGCCACCTATCTACTTACTGTAGTTACGTATGTTTCCTTTTCCTTTTCTTTTCTCAACCCGTCTTTCTACGATGTTGAGAGCTTATGCGTGCATCTACGTACACAGTGTTGGTGCATTGGAGTCCCTGGTATCACACTGAAGGTGCGTTTGGCAGTGGCCTGGACTTGCTAGAACCAGGTTGAGGGTGCGGCGAGCCAGGAGTGTAGTGGTAGGTGGAGCCCCAGCACCTGATTGGGGGTACGGTCGCGGAACAGGGTCAAAAGGCCAGTTTTAGCACATCTGGGCGCACCTTGCGGAGCCTAACATGGATTGACGTAGACCAGCGCGCGCTGCTCCTGTGAGGCGCCGGGATGCGGTAAATGGCGTGATTGAAACCAAGACCACGGACGATGACACGGAAGTGATGTGCGCTCGTCCGAAAGATGAATGAATGACGTCTATTTGGCAAGTTGTATGGGATGGGAAGTTGCCTGGGCGCCTGGTGACTAATCTGAATCACCAGCGCTTGAGTTGTTGCCGAGCTGTCAGAGCTTGATATTATCGGGCCATCATGGGCTGTGTGCTTGGCACTTAAACTATTGTCTTTCCGCATGTAACGCTTACACGAGCCAGGATCGACTAATGTTTGCAGGGACTTAGAAAGTAGTTCCGACGTGGCAAGTGGATATGATCTACACTGAATTGGCTGCTACGAGCGTGATACGGTTCACGAGACCATGAGATTGAAACCTAAAGTTACCTCATCGATAGACTGAAATAATCACACGCAGTTCATGGGAAAGGCCCTAGCAAGGCACAAAATAGACGATTACTTACATTTTTGGTGGGCCGCAATGATGCGACATGGATATTTCATGCTTAAATAACAGAATAGAATCATTTACTTTCTGCTTCGGTTGAATAAAGATGGTATGATACCTCGTAAATCGGGTACAGGTCTAGAGCTGGTGATAACACACTCTCTGAATGAAGTGCGAGAAGAATGATACCATTATAAATCTGCTGCGCGCAAAATGAACGGTAGTAAGTAAAGGGCAAAAACATGATCTGAGGCAGCCATGAAATCGTGCGATTGACCATTACTCACTCGCTAACGACATCAGAGAAAAATAACACCGTCTGTTAGCAAAAGCTCTTTGATAAACAAACACTACAATCGCTTACAAGTCAGATTGGTATAGGAGAAAGGAACATGAGGGCCCTAGGAAACTATGAAAATGACGATCACTCACACACTAAATGGAATGCAACAAGAATGATAACGTCCGTGGGGTAGTTTCCAGGAAGTTGAGAAGAACTAGGGAAACAGTTACTCGCAGGCTAGATAGGATTTACAAAACATGATACATTGTCAGCGAGGCAATTTGAAACGGCATTATGTTGCCCATCACTCACAAGCTAGATGAAATGCGACAAGTATGGTATAATCTATGAGACAGGTGACGAGGAGAGATGTTATCGACACTCACTGGCTATGCGGTATGTAACGAGCACGACGGCGATGCGTCACATGAAAATTCTGTAGAGAACAGAATTGGGCAGAAGATCACTCACCGCTTCCTATGTGGTGTGGACAAATGCGATCAGTCTGTTAGCAATCCATGGGACAGCGAGTGTTCGTCCATTCTATGTTCGTGATATCTAATAGTTTTGGTCCGATGTCCGTTGTACACTTAATCCAGCGTGTAATTTCCACGGCCATCTCACTGCATAGAGTTAATGCAACCCCTCCCAGTCTGTCAGTCACGTTTGACTGCATACTCTCCAGGATTCTGACAGAACTTTTTGTTCCTAATACTATTATGTGAGTCACGATTAATCAGTATCCACAGCTGTCTCATGCCGCCTTCTCTGCTTACCTTTATCTAGCAAGTAAGTGATCGTCAATTTGACGGTCTGCACATATCTCGTGGGTATCGTTTTTCGCCCAGCTTGTGAGCCACGGTCCTCTGGGTGCTTCACAACCGCCTCAAAAACTATATCGTGCATGTCTAATGACATCTAGCCTCCATGTGATCGTCCATCAGGAAAATGCGGTCGTCTAATGAATGTTTATCGCGCCTCCCATCCCAGCCAATTTGGAAAGTAAGCTGTCGTCGATTCTGCGCCTTGTTTCTGTCTGACGAGCTGTACGGTGCTTGTCATAGCCTGCCCCCAAAGTGAGTAACCCTTGTTACTAAGAGCTAGTCATCCCCCTCACCTACCATTTCATGCTCGATGCAGCCCATTGAAAAGGTGAGTGATTGTTGGCCTTGCGCTTACACCTGTCTCATATGCCATTTTCCAACCCACTCAGAAAGCAAGTGACAATGTGCGCTGGCACCACGCTGGCACCGGGCTGAGGGTGCAGCGAGCCAGGAGTGCAGTGGTGGGTGGGTCACCAGCACTTGTCATGGGACGGAGTCAAAAGGCCGGTTTAGGTACGCTTTGCGGAGCCTAACACAGATTAGCGTGGACTGGCCGTGAGTCCTCTACCTAGCAGGCGCACACTTTTTCTGTGAGGAGGCGCCGTGATGGAACCAAAACCCCGGACGATGGCATGATGTGCCGCTTACCGACACTCATCCGAAGATAAATGAATGGCGTCTATTTGGTAGTTATGTGAGAGTTGCCTGAGCGCCTGGGCGCTTGATGACTAATCTGAATCACCAGCGCTTGAGTTGTTATCGTCACAATGCATAATAGGAACAAAATAGGTGGCATCGGATTCGCCGAGCAGCTTTGATATCAATATCACCTTGTTTACAATCATGCTAAACACAAACATACAACCGTAAAGTCAGTGACCGCGCAAGCGCTTTCAGATGCAAGAAAGATCTGAGTTAAGGCAGCAATTAACGCCTATCATGTGTAGTAGGGGGTTGTTCCCATAGCAGGAAATGACCAGCCAAGGGACAAAGTTTTTGCTACAAATGTCACTGAGACAGATGTATATTCACCCAGGTATGTCACTTTGCTACTTGACAGCTGGTAAATTGACCGACCTCAAATTAATTTAACGAGTGAAGTAAGTCTGGGCGTCCAAAGCAGACAACTTGCATGATCATTCTGTCAGGTTGTCACCCCAGGTTTGCATGATCCCTGGAGACGGTGGCCTAAGGCCTGAAACACCGACAAGACCAGAATTAGCTATTCCCGCTGTGAACAGCTTATATTCTGGCGTGAAGACTGCTAAAATGCTGAGCACTTACCTCCCCGAGCATCGCGATACCTCTACATTCCAAAGTGTAATATGGCATCTTCGCCACGCGCAACCAAGTATATGATCCTCTTTTACTATTCACTTTGCGCTCAGCCCTACCGTTTCTGCAGCGCTGCGGGTCTCGAGTCCCTTGACCCACCAGATCTAACCTGCAGGCTAAAATTCGATGGTAAACGTATTGCCACGACCGGCTCTTTTAGTGTCGTGTACCACCGCGTTTTTATGCAGGATATGGAGGTTGGCACAACGCACTCAAACTTCACTCAAGCTTCCACCCATGCAGCTTGGACTGAGGTTGCAGTCAAGGCTCCTTTTAATAATCCTTCTTTTCGTCTCGACGAAAATAAGTTTGCGCAAGTGAGTTTATGATAATGTTCTATTTAGTACACCATTCACCGTAAAAATCAGAGAGTGCAGCTCGAAATTGACATTTGGAAAAGTTTGAGGCATCCAAACATCATTCAGTTTCTAGGGCTGGCACACGGCAATGACTTTGCATCCAACTATCCTTGCATGGTTTCAATTTGGATGAAAAAAGGAACCCTTTACAACTATTTTGAACAACCTGGCGCGCAACCTTCTCTTCATGATCGTATAAAACTCGTAAGTATGAGCTCATCCCCCCAATTTTACCTGACCCACTAGTGTCACAGATAAAGGGATTAGTTTCTGGAGTAGAATACTGTAAGTCCCCTTACTCTGGTTGTCATTGTTGCTCACCACCCGGTAGTACACTTAAAAGAAATTATGCATGGTGATCTGCACCCCGTGGGTTATATCGCCTGAATTTGGGTGACATAATGCTAAATTTACCTTATTGCTAGGCCAATATTTTGATTGATAACGATGGCAACCCAATCCTCACAGATTTTGGATTGTCTCGGGCTGCGTCTGCTGCATTGGATCAATGTCTGTCTGTCCACCCTGGCGCGATTCTGTGGACTGCTCCAGAACTACTGTATCCAGACTCGTATATAATGCCTCAGGCCATGCTTCAGAACGATATCTATTCTCTTGGTAGCATCATTCTCTACGTATGTAATTTCTGTATTTCTCGTTTCTGCTTTCCAATTAGGCTGCAGATCCTCTCAGGCAAATTTCCTTGGCAAAGCAAAACGGAGGCCGAAAAACAGTTAAAGGAATTCAAAAACCCACCACGCCCAACCTGGCCTATCATTATGCCGGACGTTGTCTGGGACTTTATTGAACGATGTTGGTCTCCAAGAAATCCGGGAGATCGACCATCAGCACAAGAAATAATAACATTCTGTATGAATGAGCTCGAGCAATCGCTGCGTCCAAAGTAAGTTGATGTATTTTTCACTTTTCAAGTCCTGACTGTAGATTATAGTCCTGCATCCGATATCAACGTGGTGCTATTCGGTGATCTTGGGTCGGGGAAGAGCTCGATCCTTAATTTACTTGCTGAGAAGAAGATCGCGAAGACATCCTCGGACGTCACGCCCTGCACTGATCGACCCAGGTCGTATCAGATACCCATTGACGACATTCAGTTTCGGGTCTGGGATACGATGGGATTCTTCCCTGCTCAGGGGGGTACAACTAGCCAGCTTCTACCCTACGAGCAAGCACACAGTCTCCTGAGAAGCATTCCCGAGGGCGTCAATCTTATTCTTCTATGCGCAGATAAGGGCAGAGTTTCCCTCTGCCTTCGTCACATCTACTGGTTGATCAATGATTTCTTTTATGGTGGTCGCGCCCCAATCGCCTTTATCGTCACCCACTTCGATACGCCAGAGGATGAATGGTGGGACCACAATAAATCTAATATTGCGGACCAAACCGGTGTTCCCGTTGGAGCTATTCCTCATGCATGCGTTACCACGATTCGGACCAACTGCGATCAATCTAGACATGCTCTGAAGGAACTACTGCAAACTTATGCTACCACTACTCCCCCAGTTCCCTTGCGGCGCGATTTCCCCTCCCGTATAACGGGTCTTTCCGACCTTGCTATCCACTGCCGACTGAGTGGGTCTGATGCTCGAGTGCTATTTGACAAATTTAAGGCTCCTATATGCTCGTTCAACGTTATCTTCTTTGGGGAAACGGAGGACGAAATGAACACCATCTTCAATCTCATTGCAGGTCGTCCAGTCGCCGAAACCAGACCACGGCCAGTAATCTATGCTTGTTCCTACAAGATCAGCACAGGGCTGCAGCAGTTCCGCATCTGGGTCCCCATGGACAGAGTTGACGAAGTAAACAGGGGGCAGCGAGAGAAGGCAGGCTCAGGAGCTCTAGAGAATGCCACTCGGCTGGTTCAAGATCTACTCACTGCTGGGAGTGGTATTGATCTGCTTGTGTTTCTCAAGAGATTTGACCAGCTCGACACGGAAACGCTGCATCGTTACAGGTTGTATCGAAAAATTATTTTCAAGCGGAAATCGGAGTCCCCGATCGCTGTTGTCATGACTCACTTCAACGCACAAGATCCAGCGGAGAAATGGTGGGAGGCGAATGGCAAAGGGCTTGTCAAAGCAATAGGTGGGGATGTGATCAATCATGCGATTGTACCACTGCTTCCAAGCTACGATCCGGGTGGATTCACGCTTGACAAAGCACTGGTGGATGCCAGATCATCCATCGAAGCTATGCTTGACAACTGTGCAGCCAAACTTTCGACCCAAAGACGAATTCGGACTCGTACTCTGAGTTTCCCATAGATTACTTCCATATCCAAGAGACTTCTAGTGCACGAAAAGAGTGTGACTGTCGGGAATCTCATGGATACATGTGGGTTTACCAAGGAACAGGCTGAGAGAATTGTGAATTTATACAATGGTTAAGCGATCATGCAGTTAGGCAGCTACGCAGTCTGATAGCTGTAGATTTAGAACCTAACTATGATTACCCTGTATATAAGACTGGTCGTTCAGTGGAGCTCATAGAACTGAGAGGTAAACTTATGCTGTCCAATGCTAGCCTGTCCGAATACCTCAAGCATGTTGGAATGGCTTAGAACCCATGCAGCGCTGTACGGAGCCATGTCGTGTCATCCCTAGTAAACAATCCAAGGGTGTTGAGTAAGCAACCCAAAGATGACTATAATATCTCACGGCCTCAAGTGCATGACAAAGTCGAGGTATTAGATAAACAGCAGTAGTACGGTATATAAGTCAAGCAATGACATCACGAGGGATATGAGAGGAGAACTGCTCCTTGACCCGCTGCTCCCATCTCGCTGCCCGAGTCTTACCGCTCGATCCTCGCGCCTAATCAAATATATTCCCGCGCTCAGAATTCACCCAACAAAGGGATATCGGGAGATGATCGGAGCAATCGTGAGACTAAAAGCTAAAGGAGTGACTTTAAATGTCGTCTCAAGGGCTCGAGATTCAAGTTGACATTACCACCTGCCCTTCAATCGTCCTCTTCAACACCACCCCAATTGGTTTCTTAAGATCTCCAGTAGACCACATATACAAACGCCTCTCGTTCGGAATTTGACACAAAACTTGTAAGCCCCTTGTGCCCTGGAGTACATATATTGCGATTGCCTAGCAAAGTTCAAACTCATTCCCCATTCCGAGTCATTTCCCCTCTGAGTCTAATCAGCAGACCATGTGAGAACTGAAACCGTACTTTATGAAGGGCTTGCTTTGACAAGGAAGGTGGTGTATGCCCAACGCAGAGAGCATGATCAGCCGAGCCCTAATCTCCAATGACACGATCATCCTTTCCCCAGACGTGTCTTGGTGTTCCACAAATGATACGCCTTTGACAGTAGTACTAGGTGAAAAATAGCATTGACCTTCGAGCACTACGCCGGGTGTTCGGCTATCGCGACTTTCTTTTGTATAGTAGATATCTTGCACAGCATTATAATTATAAGTTGTTCATTATTAACTTTGCGCACGGACCAGTTCGTTCAACCTTTATCTATAATCTAACAGGTCTTGGACACTCAATCCTGTGATCATCTCACCAGTCACCACTGATAACTTTGACTCAGTGCTAACCATACGATGAATTTAGAGGAATTCGAGGTTTATCTTCGCGAACTCGACACAACAGCGGGCGACTCGTTATCGACTCTAGATGCACTGAAGTGGGTCGATGCTGAATGGCACACTGCCAGCAGGCAAGCTAGGTGGATGGATCTACTTGGTGACTATGCTGGAACTGAGCCATTCATCATCGATGGTGGAGTAGACTCGCGAGCATCCTGTGTTTTTCTCAGCTCACGGAAGCGTTCTTTTTACAGGGAACTCGTTGATCCAGCTTGTCATCGACGATCCACTACTAGCATTGGGAAAACCAAATGGTCAGTGTCGACGGTGATGTATCTCAGCTCAAAGAGAGCTTGTGTATAACACCATCATCAGATCCCTCCTTTCAGATTTTGCATGCCTTTCACCAACTTGAACGTACTTTGAATGAGTTTATCAAGCGTTCGGCCGTGTTTGATGTCGTATTCTGGGAAGGTAAGCCCTGCATAATTGCACGAACTCTATTCTGAAGCGTAGCAGAGACCCGACATATTGCATTGAGGACTGGCGTAGGCGCTTTCGAGAATGCGTCCAGGTCCCTTGCTCGTAAACTTCTATTCAATCACTTGTTAAAAATTCCTGAAGTCGCTGTATATATTTTCACCTCTGTTTCTGACTCGAGATGGAGAGATTATCTATTTTTACGGAAAGTAAGTCGGCATAAACATTCGCATCTTCTTTTCATTCACTATCTCCCAGCCTGTGTTCGTCCTGATTAATGATGGCAGCTCTGATCAGGATCTGACGGATCCATTTACATCTCAACGTCTTCTTTGTCATCGCGTCTTCTTATTCGATCTCCTAACGAGGGGAGTGGCACTCGCGCTCTTCGATGGCGCAGAATTCCGTGACTCAAAGGTTAGTATCTACTCCTCGCAAGGGCATTACGAGTGATCGAGCTGTTCTATTTAACAGGTACTTTCGTTTGTGTATGAGTCAAGGTCACATCTAGGGAACGAATACATTCCATCGCCTGTTCATGCTGCGTACTCTACGGCAGCTCGCGCTCTCAAAGAGC
>JBBPJU010000783.1:0-17342 GCA_038088875.1 Austroboletus festivus
TCTATATGACTCATCTATGGACAGCCTCATTTCCATTCAAGGCAGTATTCCCACACTGCCTCTCATTCCCAATCACTATATAAGCTCAATTACTTGCTGCCATGTACTCTAGTCTAGTTCTCCCTTACAATCACATCTCTTGTGCTTGTCCCCTCTGTCAGACTCCTGAGTGTTCTCTTCCACTCAGTCTCCCTGACTCTAGTCTTCATCCTACTCTGAGTGGATGCTATCTCTTTGAACTCTACAAAGTATTCACTAGATGATACTTTATCCCGAACTCTTGACCCTAAGAGCTACGCTTGGATCTACCCAGCGCAAGTGTAACAGTACTACTTGTGACTTGATATACTTATCTTGTCTTTTCCAGAAATAGGCTTATCCCAGCCTAGACACTTCCCAGACTACCATTATCACTAGATAGTAGGCTTTACACCAAAGATCCTTCTTGGTCATTGTTCATTCCACCTTCCCAGTTGCAGACCAACAGCCTACAGAAGTACTTCAAGATTTCTTTTAGATCACCCCGACTTTCTCTCTTAACCGCCACCAATCATTGTTTGCCTTTAGCCAGTATATAAGTCATCACCTGATTCATTTTGGCCAGAACTCATGATAAGCCCTCTTTGAGGCATATATAGCAACCAGCACGATTCCCTTAACCACCTTATATCTGACCTCATCAGGATCAGCTTAGCTGGTCATTCCCCTCATCAACCACCTTACTTTCATGGTGGTAGCCTCTTTCCACTAGGACCTTCTAGGTCATCTCCTACCTGACTTCTCATTCCTCTCATGAAGACCATTACCTGATTCTCATCAGATAGACTCCACAATCAGTCTTGTGACACTTCGCCAGTATACATAATGAACATAACCATCTCACCCTTTCACTTGCTTTGTCACCAAATAGTGATTTTTCACCTTGTCTCCAGATCCTAGTCACCATGTGGTAACCTGGATTACTCCTCTATTGAACCAACACCATGACACTCTCTTTTGTCACACCCTGATTCCAATCTCTTCTAGATATGGGTTGCCTTTATTCTGAATTGAAACCATTCTCGAACTCGAATACCTGATGGTATTATACCTGTCATATCTCCCCGACCTCAGAACAGAAGCCATCCTTATCTTGAACCGATTTCACCCAGATATCTACCCTGACATGACACCATCTTAATTGATATCTGAATGAAACCTGATCCATATCTGTGGATATCTCTGTCACTCTGACACCACCATTCTCTTACACCCTTAGAACTACCAGTGGCACCACCCTGATCATTCGATCACTCCTGATCATTTGATTACTTCCTATCCTGATATTCCCATTTATATTTCACAGATTTCAAAGTTGCCTTCTCTGATCAAATAAAGCCTGGATCCCTGAAGACTTCGCCTCTTTGTATTTACAGTGTTTTGGCCTGGAGACTCACATCTCGCAGGAGTCATTGGCACACCACACTGACTGACCATTGTTTCTATGATTAGGATTTATACTGTTGCCTCTTTCATCATAACTAATATGCAGGTCATTACTTGAGCACATTTGTGCACCGACTAGAACCCTTGATAAGCCCTTCAGGCATGCATGATAATCGGTCCATTTTATTTTCACATTCACCTGACCTCTGCTATCTCCAGATTATTTTCTGGTCAATATCTTTTCCACTAATGCCCACTGAAGTTATTCCCTGACGTATCACATTATCTGTGGTTTACACCTGCTTTCACCTGCTTCACTCGGCCCCATCCACCCTTATTTGGGGGCATCCTCTTTTGATCCTTTGTCAATAGTTTTTGGTCATGGTTGACCTTTGATCTACTAAGGGGGTAATTTCCCAATTTTACCCTTCTCTCCCTCACTCTGCTGACCCGACTTACTATTTCACTGATCACTCACCAATCTCCTGTACCCAATTTGCCATCATCTCACTGACAGACATGAACTGTCGATGGCATTCTACCCTGATATACCATGAGAATATCCAGACCTTGATCATCCAACATGTACCTAATGAAGATAACTGTTAAACTTCCAGTCTCTACCTGATATACCCAGAAACTGTTACAATTTCTTTGTTCTCTTGTACTTTACCTTGCACCTGACTCTAGCCTTTTCACTTCTGCTTGGATAACCCTAATGGGATAAGTCCAATTCATTTTCAGGCTGAGTCATTCCTGCTTATTACTGCTTATTCATTTTACCTGAGTAATCAGCCTGATTACTCATTCAATATTTGTCAATCATGAGTCATTTCTTTATCTTCTGACTCATCGATTATTCTTTACCATTCTATCAGATTCTATATGACTCATCTACAGACAGCCTTGTTTCCATTCAAGGCAGTATTTCCACACTGCCTCTCATTCCCAATCACTATATAAACTCAACTGCTTGCTGCCATATACTCTAGTCTAGTTCTCCCTTACAATCACATCCTTTATGCTTGTCCCCTTGTCAGACTTCTGAGTGTTCTCTTCCACTCAGTCTCTCTGACCATAGTTTTCGTCCTACTCAGAGTGGATGCTTATCTCCCAGACCACTTCAAGTGTTCACTAGATGACACTTATCCTCAACCATCTGCCTTTGCAATTAAGGGCTACACTTGGACCTACCTGGTTCAAGCATAACAGAAACAATCCTGATTCACTCAGGATATACCAGTCACCCTATCTGCTCCATTCCAGCCTTGACACAGATATTGGTGAACACGATTCTTGTCATTTACCTCCTTTAATACTGGAATTCCCACTGACACACCTTCCACTTGAGGATATAAGCAAATGTGGTAGCTCCACACTTTTGATTTCCCAGATTAATCATGAATCTTTGCACTTGTGGTTCTTGATGAACCAACCCAATTCTCTAACCTTGACCCTGAGGAATTTACCATTCAGACTTTTAAACCTCTGGGACCCTATTTCACATTTTGATAAAACCCGTTCATGCTACTACTGATCCAATTTCTTGATTCAGATCCCCAAGGAATTATATTTCAGACTTCACATCCTCTCAGATATTATTCTGTTACTTTCATCTGGAATTGAAGAAAACATCTTATCTTGCATGTCACACACTCTAGCTTCTTCAAACCAATGTTCCTATCTGACTTCTTGACTTCCTGATCTTATCTTCAGATTTCTACAATCAGGAAACCTCCATTTGAATTGATCTTTGAACTTCTTGAAATTTTCCAAACTCCATTTCAATTTCTAGATTCTAGCATAAATTGATTTTTCGCTTTCAGGATGTTGAACATCCCTCCTTGATTCTTCTCCCTGACTCTTGCTTTACCTTTGAACCATGCCTGCTAGAATTGCTTCACCTTAGCTCCAGCACAGTCCCAGCTCTAGCTCCTCTCCATCACCATTGACATTTACCCCTCTGGACATCCTTGAATCTCCTCTCATATCAGAACCTCTCAGTCTTGAACTTGATTTCCCTCCTCCTCCATATGGAATTGACGCCCCTCATCATCCTTACCTTGAGTCTTTTGATCATCCTGTTGCACCTGTCTCCATTCTTCCTCTTGCTCTTTGCCTCACAGATGAACCTACCACACCAGAAATTATTACTCATATTTCCCAGTACCTCCAGAATCCAGTCCTCATCCAAGCCCTGAACTCCTTTTGAGATTTATCATCACCCATGGCTTCTCTCCAGCACACTTTTGTTCAAAGCATCCAAGTGCTCTCTGACCTTGAAACGCTGAGTTTCCATTAGACTGCTCACCACCCTACTGGTACTTGTATTTCTGGTATCCTTCATCTGTTTTCTCCTGGTCAGTGCATCTACCTCTGGAACATTCATTTAGCTATCACCACTGATCTTGTTCGCGCTCTCCATCAAATGGGAGCTCTAGATTTTCTGGAAGATATAGATTTATTTTTATGCATTCATGCTGAGGCAAGGAACTATTCCTTTCCAGTCGCTCATCCTCGCCCTAGCTACCATGATCATTTTATTGGAGACTTCCCTGAAGAGGAGACCCACTTCATCCCGTTCTCACCTGAGCATTGATTGCTTTCAGGATTATCTTCACTGGTGCTTCAGAGTCTACTAAGGGGGTAATGTTACAATTTATTCCTGGGACCTAGCTGAGTACTATATGAACTACTCTTTTCCTGAACACTTGTTCCTTTTCACTGCTTACACCACTTCCTATGAGTCTGTATACATTCTATGCAGATATGCTCCGTTTCTCTTGACTCATCTAGTCTTTATCATTCATGCTTACCTAAGTCCCCTTTGTCATAGACATTCCCTTTGATCCAATTACTTGATGTGTATTTGTCATGGATGAGTCATTCCTTATCTCTTATCTCAGTTCAGCCCTTGACCCTTCTGACTCATCCATTCCATTATTATCTCAGTTTATCTGTTCTTCCTGACTTAGCCCCTGATCTCAGATCACCTTCCATTTTTCTGGCTAAGTTAGCACTTCTTTGATGTTCCATCATATTCCTGGACATTCTGATGACTTGTCATTCTGACTCATCATCAGTACTCTATGCCCTATTCCCTTTCTTGATCAGTATAGCCACTTATCCCTGATTCCTATATATAGTGGCTATCCTTGTACCTTAGTTCCCCATCTTAGACCTCCCTTTCCAATTCCCCCTACTTCCTTCCTTAATCCCTTGATCCTCTGTCATAATCCCTTGACATCCCTGTACCCTCTATATCAGTAAATCTATTATTCCTCTCTATCATTGTTGCCTGCCAGCCTCAGGCTTCCAATCAGTCCTTTCACTCGAATCATCACCTTCAGCAATATTCCTCCGATCCCTGTTGCTCTCCATCACTTTGCTGAAGTTCCTCTGTCTTGATCATTGGTAATGTTCCTCAGTCATACTACCTCTCATCACATTGCCAATCCCCCACCTGCTAATGGCTCTCTTTTTATCCCAATCTCCTGTCACCTTAGCCATCTTCTTTTTCAGTACTATGACAGTACCCTCTGTCTTATCAGATCTATGGCGATATCTATTGCTTTATCCTTGACTTCTGGTGATGCCCTCCTTACCTCTCATCCATCACCAGATCTCCCTCATATTGGTCCCTAGATGCTCCTTGTCATTCGCCCTCGCTCTTATAGAGCTATCCAGTGCATCTGCTACTAGAAGCTTACCTTGCCCTTACTTCGTCTTTAGCCCCTCCAAGGCTCTAGAAGGGCTACACTTGGACCTACCTGGTTCAAGCGTAACATGGATAGAATGGACTAGGTTCTTTTGCAATTCTGGTGGAATATAGAGCCTGTGTTGAAAATAGAGTTGGCCATCTTCATAGAACCAGTCCAACAGGTGGATCTTATCTGAGATGTTACTTTCCTTATGCGTTGGAGGGCATCTGTTATAGAACAATGAAGGAGGCCATCTACTCCTTACCCAGAGGTGTTAGATGCACTGTCTTTTTCTTTTATTCCTACAGATGTACCAATGGACATTGAAGCTGACTTCTCCAGCAGTCTCACTTGGGGTGATTTTCTTAATGTGTGGAATGCATCACCTCCTCTCCCAGACAACCAGGAGAACATTCTCCTGGGGAATCCAAAGTGGTTCACTTAGGATGCACAAGACTTGGTGGACTTCTTAACTAGGCATGAGAATCTTTTTCTTTTTACTTCCTAACTTCACCCCTTTCTTTAGGATATATTCAATCTAGCCTTCTGTTACTTTAGTTACCAAATCCCCCTTCTCTTCTCCACACAGCATATGCCTGATTTGGTATTACTTACCTCATTCCCAATAGATCTCATATATCCCTTTTTATCTTTTAGGAGACCTTCTCATAACCATGGGAGGAATCCCCCACATAACCCTTCTCTTTTCTCCATAGGCTGTGTGTGACACATTAATGACTCCATTTTAGGACACTCTTCCATTCCCCATTTTCTTTCTGAATGGGCAGTATTTCCCCTTTTCCAGAAGGAAGTAGATTCCCACCTATTCTCCATTAGTATATAAAGCACCCATGTATACTAGCTGAGTTCCTTAGCTAAATTCTATGCATCTTTACATGGAGCTTATGCTGTACCTTGGAAAGGTGGACAGTTTACCTTTCCTCAAGAGAATTCTAGTCAGGCACTGCCTGAACCATCACCTCATCCTCTTCCACTTGGCAACTGTGGCCCGGGAATCCATCCTAGTGGTCTGCATCCACTATAGGCCTAACTTGGGAGCTTTTGATGCTTACATTGCTCAATGCCTGCAACTCCTTGTCTTGCATTCCATATCAGCATCTAGCACCAGCAGGTCTTTTTCCATGGATGTTTTTATTTTCTCTTTTAGGGCTAAATCAATCTAATTAATGAAAAGTTCCTCTGGGATGAGGCAGAGTTGGGAGTTGTCATCTGATATATCTGGGCTTGGTAATTTGGACAGGGCATCAGCTGGTCCTATCTGGGTTCCCAGGAGGTGTTGGAAGATAAGGTCATACTCTTGTAGGAATAGTTGCCATTGTATGTGTCTTCATGACAGTCTTCTTGCTTCCTTGAAGTATAGTAGGTTTTTGTGGTCCATTAGGAGGGTTACTGGGCAGTTAGTCCCAGTAAGATAGTGTCTCCAGCCATCTAGGGCATATATCACTCCTAGAAGTTCCTTGTCACAGATGTCATAATTTCATTCTGTGGGTGATAGAGTGCTGGATCTGAATGCACAAGGGTGGAGGTCTCCATTGGCATCCTTTTGCATTAGTACTCCCCCTGTTCCCACCAGGGAAGCATTGGTCATGATGAAGAACAGTTTAGTTGGATCTGGGATGGATAAGATGGGTTGTTTTAGGAATTGTTTCTGTAAGTCGCAGAATGGTTGTTCATGGGTATTTCCCCATTGCCATTTGGTTTCCTTTTTTGTGAGTTTGATTAGGGGTTGAGCTTTGGTGGAGAACCCTTTGATGAATTTTTGATAAAAGTTACAGAATCCTAGAAAGAAACATGTTCCTTTTACTGATGTGGGGGGGTTCCATTCCTTGATGGCTTTCAGTTTTACTGGATCCATTTCCATGTGCCCCTCTGAGATGATCATTCCTAGATACTCTGTAGTTTCCATATCAAATGAGCATTTCTCCAGTTTTAGGTAGAGTTTGTGTTCCATCATTTGTTCTAGAACTTTTCATATTCTTTTGTCATGGATTTGTTAATTTGGGGAGTGGATAAGGAGGTCATCCATATATATTATTAGCCATCCTTTGGCTAGGTAATCAGTGAAGATGATGTTGTCCATCAACATTTAGAAAGTGGCAGGGGAGTTACAGAGTCTGAAGAACATTACTGTTGATTTATATAGTCCCATTGGTGTGACAAAGGCTGCCTTCCATCAGTCTTCTGGCACAATTCATACATTGTTGTACCCCCATCATATATCCATCTTGGTGAAGATCTTAGATCCTTGAAGTTTATCAATTAAATCTCCAATCAGGGGTAATGGATAAGTGTTTTTGACCATGTGCTCATTCAGATACTGATAATCTTGGCAGGGTTGGAGTTTTCCATCTTTCTTGTCAACAAAGAAATATGGAGATGCTTGAGGGGACTTAGATGGTTGGATCTTTCCATTTTTGAGATGTTTATCGATAAATTTTCTGCATGCCTCTGTCTGTTCTAGATTCAATGGATAGTTCTTAGCTCTTTGTGGGGTGAAAGATGGGAGGAGATCTATGTGATGATCATAAGTCCTTTTTGGTGGAAGGGTGGTAATGGCTTCTTCTGAAAATACTCTTTGGAATTTTTGGAATTTGTCCAGTAAGGTTACTTCTTTTCTTAGTTCCTTTCACATGATGTTGGTGGAAATGGTCAATTTCCTTATCTCTTCCTGATCTGTACAGCATCTGATGAGAACTTCCTCATTTGGGTCTTCTGCTAAATTGGTGGTTAGGTACTTGATTAGATACTGCTGTTCTTCCAGATCTGGTCTTTTCTTTCCCTCTTTGAGTTCCCTGTGAACCCAATCAATCATTGGGTTATACTGGGCTAGCCAGCTCATGCCCAGTATTATGTCAGTTTTCCCACTTTTGATCACCAAATAATCTTGTGTTTCCCTTCTTCCTCTGATGGAAGTGGTGATTGTGGCTTTGTGGGTTATATCTCCTCCAGTAATAGAGGTTCTATCCACATTGACAGTAATCCATCATAGTTTTAGTTTGGTGAGGGGCAGGCATAGTTTCAAAGTGATAGGTTCATTGATGAAGCAGTTTGTTGCTCCACTATCAACAAGGGCTTTGATTTCAGTGATTCCTGAAAGTATTTGAACAGGGATTGTGATTGACTTTCATTCTATAGATTGTACATTCCAGGTCATAGAAGAGTTATACACTACTTGAGCTCTCCATTTTAAAAACCCTTGGCACATTCTACTTGAGTTCTGAGTTTCTTCATGCTTATTTTAGCGACAGTTTCCTCCTCCTCTTCCTCTTGGTAGACTGGATCTTTGTATACCTCTTTTAGGATCTTGATTACATCCTCCTCTTTAACATCTTTATCCCCAAGAACCTTAATGTAGTTGGTGATTGCTGATGATATGGGGGTGGTGGAGACTTCTTTCATTTGTTCCTTCTTTTGGAATTTAGTGTGGGAAGATGTTCCTGGTCATGGATGGTTCCTGGTAGAGCACCCTACTTTGTGACAAATGAAGCAGTGATTTTTCTTATGTGTTTAGCATGGTTAAATGGAGATAGTTTAATAATGTTGACATCCATGGCATTAGGGTCACATGCTTCTGCTTTGTATTGATTCCCTTTTAGGTCTCGAACTCTTTCAATCTGTCACATTTGCCTGTGACTGGATTCAATCCAGTCTTTAAGGGTTTTCAGCTCTTTTATGGCTATAACTTTTTCCATAATTAATGGGTTGAGGCCTCTGACAAACCATTCCATTAGGGCAGTATCATCTGTTATCTTTGCTTTTCTGGTGTAAAGCTGGAAGTTCTGTGTATATTCCTGCAACTTCTTTATTATAGGGAAGGAGTCTTTGTTCTTCTGTTTAAGAGCAGCTAACTTCCCCCTGTGGTCCAAGTGGTCCTCCTTGGATAAAAACACCTCTAAGAACTTTTCTTTAAAGCTCTTCCAACTTTGTGTATTTGGGACCATTCCGGCTTCTTGCTGATTATAGTAGGCTTCTGAGAATGTCTTCCTTCTTCCTTTGCTCATCTTATTTAATGTGGTGTTGATCTTGTCTTGGTCATAGGTGTTGTCATGCACCATGTGGGCTACCTACGGAGGGTGACCCCTTTTCCTTCAGAAGGGACAGACTGTGGCTTAACGCCAACATCGCCATGATTACCTATGGAGGGAATGAGGAAGGATGACATCAATTCTGGAGAGGAGAAGCAGAAGGAGCCACCTGGAGAGAAGAAACACTAGGGGATTTTGTCTCAGGATGGTGGAACATACAAGCACCACCCATCCACCTGGAGGAGACTGAACCTGCACCAGAGTGGCCCATGAATGCCACATGGATGTGATTGCATCCATGTCCTTTGTCTAGATCAGTATGAATCTTCTTCCTTATCATAGACTTTTATTCCTTTTTCAATCGCACCCTTACACTGGTGCAATCTCCCATTCCCCCACCTATGCCTATCTCTTTTAACCCTTAGCCCTACAGACAGTTCCCCTTTGCCCATGATCACCTTTTATGATCATGGCAGTGTTCCCCTATTCCCCTATAAATACGACTGCCTTTTACAGTAGTTCCTTAACTAGATCTACATTTAATCTACATGGTATTTGGTTTAACTGCCATCACTGGGTGAGGGCCACAGCAAGACTTATCAAACTATCCCAGACTTCTATCAGTCGCCTATCTACTGTAGAGTGACAGCTTGAACTCAGCCAGAATCTTCATATCTCAAATCTATATCCATAGATCATGTCATAAAAGATCTAGTTGAACTTAGTTTACTCCTTGTTCTATCAAGAAGAGTCTAGTGGGCCTCAATCTCCGCTAGGGAAGATCCAACAAAATTAATCTGCCACTGATCCCCTATCCAAGGGAGAAGAATTCCACAATGTTGACAACTCCTACTGAAACATCCCTATCTCCAATTCATTTCAAAGATTTCAAATTGGAGAAAGCTCTACTACTCCTAGCCATCATCACAACCCCTGAGCCCATACAACCAGAATCTATTATCGCCCTTCTTAGAGCCTATCCACACCTCCAGCCCTTAATACAGAAACTATTACAGCCGATAGGACTCCAACTCCTGTCCCACCTAATACAGCTACATCTCAACCAGTAGAAGAAGACTTTGCCCTGGACATCAATCCACCCATACCACCCAGAAGGGAGAGAGCCAAGATGACTGAAAAGCAAGCTGGACAACCAGTTGATTTCTCTGGAGAAGGATAAGATGCCTCATGGTGGATTATGACCATGAGCAACTATTTCACCATGAATAATGATATCTATACCTATGATCAAGACAGGATCAATACTACCTTGAACAAGATGAGCAAAGGAAGAGAAAAGACATTCTCAAAAGCATATTACAATCAGCAAGAAGAAGAAATGATCCCAGACACTCAAGGATGGAAGGATATCAAAGCAAAATTCCTAGAGGCGTTTTCTTCCAAGGAGGATCACTTGGACCATAGAAGGAAGTTAGCTGCTCTGAAACAGAAGAACAAAGACTCCTTCCCTATGATGAAGAAGTTGCAGGAATACACGCAGGACTTCCAGCTCTATACTGGAAAAGCTAAAATGATGGATGATACCACCCTGATGGAATGGTTTGTCAGAAGCCTCAATCTGTTGATTGTGGAAAAAGTAATAGCCATAAAAGAGCTGGAGACCCTTAAAGACTGGATTGAATCCCATCATAGACAAATGCAACAGATTAAAGAGTTCAAGACCTGAATGAGAATCGATACAAGGCTGAAGCACAAGACCCTAATGCAATGGATGTCAATGTCATCAAACTATCTCCATTCAATCATGCAAAACATGTAAAGGAAAATTGCTGCTTTATCTGTCACAAAGTAGGGTGCTCTACCCAGAACCATCTGCAACCAGGAACATCTTCCCACAACAAGTTCCAAAAGAAGGAACAAACAAAAGAAGTCTCCGCCACCTCCGCACCATTGGCAATCACTGATTACATAAAGGTTCTTGGAGATAAAAACATCAAAGAGGAGGATGTAATAAAGATTCTCAAAGAGGTCTATGAAGTGTCATACATCAGGTAGAATACCTGCAAAGGGCCACCCCTTTTTCTCATGAAGGGGACTGTCCCTGGCTCAATACCAACATCTCTACCACAGCCTATGAAGGAAACTTAGACATGAGGCATCAGTTCTGGAATAGAGAAGCAGAGGGAGCGACATGGGGCAAGGAACCATTGGGCAATGCTGTCCCTGGATGGTGGAACACCCAAGCACCACCCGTCCACCTAGAGGAGACCACACCAGCACCAGAGTGGCCTACCAATCCCGCATGGATGTAATCGCATCCACACCTATCCATTGTATTGGTATGAATCCTATTTCTTATCTTTGGACTACCATTTCCTTTTCGATCGCACCCTTACACTGGTGCAATCACTTATTCCTCCATCCATGCTTATCTACCTATAATCCATAACTCTATGTCATGCATCAGGTGGACTATCCATGGAGAGCAACCCCTTTTCCTCACGAAGGGGATCGTCTGTGGCTTAACGCCAATATCACCACTGCTGCCTACGGAGGAAACCTAGACATGCACCATCAGTTTTGGAATGGAGAAGCAGAGGGAGCCACCTGGGGAGAGGAGCCTCTTGGCGATGTGGTCCCTGGATGGTGGAATGTACAGGCACCACCTGTACACCTAGAGGAGACCGAACCTGCGCCAGAATGGCCCACGGATGCTGCATGGATGTGATTGCATCCATGACCCCCCCTGATACGTTAGTACAAATTCATTTTCTTATCTTTGGACACTATCTCTTTTTGATCGCACCCTTACACTGGTGCAATCTATACTCCCTCCACCTATGCTTATCTTTCATAACCCTTTGCCCAACGGACAGCCCCCTTCCTTCCTGTGATCTCTACTTATGGTCATAGTAGTTACCCCTTTCTTCTATAAATATGGCTGCCTATGTACAGTAATCCCTTAACTAGATCTACATTTAATCTACATGGTATTTGGTTTAACAGTAACCCCTGAAGCACAGGCCACCGATAAGACTTACCAAAACCCTCCTGGACTTCTATCAGTCTACTGTCTACTGTTGAGTAACAGCTTGAACTTGGCAAATCTTTGTGTCTTGGATCTATACCTGTAGATTGCATCACACTCTATGGACAGCCCCCATCTTCCTCTGATTGCTTCTTATGGTCATAGTAGTTTCCCCTGAACCTATAAATATGGCTGCCTATGTACAGTAGTTCCTTAACTAGATCTACATTTAATCTATGTGGTATTTGGTTCAACAGTTGCCCCTGAAGAGAAGGTCACCGATAAGACTTACCCAAACCATCCCAGACTTCTATCAGTCTACTGTCTACTGTTGAGTGACAGCTTGAACTTGGCATTATCTTAGTGACTAGGATCTATACCTGTAGATTGCGTCACAAAAGATCTAGTTGAACCTTGTTCACTCCTTGTTCTATCAAGAAGAGTTTAGTGGGCCTCAATCCCCACTAGGAAAGATCTGTCAAAATTTACTCCACTGCTGATCCCCTATCTGAGGGAGAAGAAACTCACAACATTGACAACTTCTACCAAAACATCCCTATCCCCGATTTGTCTCAAGGATTTCGAATCAGAGGAAGCTCTACTACTCCTAGCCATCATCACAACCCCCGACCCCATTCAACCAGAACCTATTGTTGCCCTTCTCAGAGCCTACCCACACCTCTGGCCATTAACACAGAAACTATTGCAGCCGACAGGACTCCAACTCCTATCCCACCTAATACAGCTATATCTCAGCCAATAGAAGAAGAACTCGCCCTGGACTTTGAACCACCCAAACCACCCAGAAGGAAGCAAACCAAGATGTCTGAGAAATGAGCTGGCTTGCCAATAGACTTCTCCAGAGAAGGAGAGAATGCCTCATGGTGGATCATGACTATGAGCAACTACTTCTCCATGAACAATGATCTCTATACCTATGACCAGGATAAAATCACCACCACCCTGAACAAGATGAGCAAAGGAGGAGGAAAGACATTTTCAGAAGCATACTACAATCAGCATGAAACAGGAGTGGTCCCAGATACACAAAGCTGAAAAAGCTTTAAGGAAACTTTCTTAGAAGCATTTTCATCCAAGGAAGACCATTTGGACCATAGAAGGAAGTTAGCTGCTCTTAAACAGAAGAACAAAGACTCCTTCCCTATAACAAAGAGGTTGTAGGAATACATGTAGGACTTCCAGCTCTACGCCAGAAAAGCCAAGATGACGGATGATACCACCCTGATGGAATGGTTTGTCAGAGGCCTCTATCTGTTGATCACAGAAAAAGTTATAGCCCTAAAAGAACCAGAAACCCTTAAAGATTGGATCAATGCCAATCACCGACAGATGAGACAAATTGAAAGAGTTCAAGACCTGAAAGGGAATTGATACAAAGCAGAAGCACGTGACCCTAACACAATGGATATGGACATCATCAAACTATCTCCATTCAATCATGCTAAACACATAAAAGAAAATTGCTGCTTCATCTGTTACAAAGTAGGGTGCTCCACCAGGAACCATCCATGACCAGGTACACCTTCCCACACTAAGTTCCAAAAGAAGGAACAAACCAAGGAAATCTCCACCACCTCAGCACCATTGGCAATCACTGATTACATTAAGGTTCTTGGAGAAAAGGACGTCAAAGAAGAAGACATAATAAAGATCCTCAAAGAGGTATATGAAGAACTGGCCTATCAGGAAGAAGAAGAAGAGGAAACCATTGCTAAAATTAGCATAAAAGAACTCAGGAACAGGGTGGAACATGCCAAGGATTTTTAAGTCAGAGAGCTCCAACAGTGTGTAACTCTCCTAAGATCTGGAATATACAATCTATAGAACAAAAATCAATCACTATCCCTGTTCAAATACTTCCAGGAACCACTGAATTAAAAGCCCTTGTTGATAGTGGAGCAACCAACTGCTTCATCAATGAACCCATCACCTGAAAATTATGACTTCCTCTCACAAAACTAAAAATACAAAGGATCAAGGTGAATGCAGATGGAACATCCAACAATGGAGGAGACATAACCCACAAAGCCACCATCACTACTTCCATAGGAGGAAGAAAAGAGACCAGGGATTACTTAGTCATCAAAAGCAGGAAAACCAACATGATTCTAGGAATGAGTTGGTTAACACAACACAATCCAATGATCAATTGGGTACACCAGGAACTCAAAGGGGGAAAAAGGAGTATTGACCCTGAGGAACAACGATACTTGATTAAGTACCTCACCACCAATCTAGCTGAAGAACCAAATGAGGAGGTACTCATCTGATGCTGCACAGACCAGGAAGAAATCCACAAATTGACCATCTCTACTGATCTCGCCTGAAAAGAACAAAAAGAGAAGGTCATTTTACCAGAGAAATTCCAACAGTACCAAACAGTATTTTTGGAAGAAGCCACCACAACCCTTCCCCCAAAAAGAGCTTATGACCACCACATTGATCTCCTCCCATCATTCACCCCATGAAGAGCAAAGAATTACCACCTAAACCCAGAATAAACAGAGGCATGCCAAAAGTTCATTAATGAACATCTTAAAAGTGGAAAAATCCAAACTTCCAAATCCCCTCAAGCATCCCCTTTTTTCTTCATTGACAAAAAGGACAGAAAACTCTGACCCTGCCAAGACTATTGATACTTGAACAAACATACAGTCAAAAATGCCTATCCATTACCCCTGATCAGGGATCTGATTGATAAACTAAAGGGATCTAAAATCTTCACCAAAATGGACGTACAGTGGGGATACAACAATGTCTGAATAGTACCGGAGGACAGATGGAAAGCTGCCTTTATCACACCAATGGGACTGTTTGAACCAACAGTAATGTTCTTTGGCCTCTGCAACTCCCCCACCACATTCCAAGCACTGATGGATGACATCTTCATAGACTACCTAGCTGCAGGATGGCTAATCATCTATATGGACTATCTCCTCATCCATTTCCCCAATTAAGAAACCCACGACAAAAGAACCAAAAAGGTACTCGAAAGAATGATGGAACATAAACTCTATCTTAAATTAGAAAAATGTTCTTTTGACACTAAAAGTACTGAATACTTGGGAATGATTGTATCTGAAGGAAAAACCAAAATGGATCCTACCAAACTCAAGGCCATCAAAGAATGAAACCCTTCTACTTTGGTAAAAAGAGTATGCTTCTTCCTAGGATTCTGTAATTTTTATTGGAAATTCATCAATGGATTTTCCACCAAAGCCAGACCACTCATTGAACTGACAAAAAAAGAAAACAAATGGTCATGGGACACCCTACAAGAAGAGGCTTTCAGGGAACTACAGAAACAATTCCTAATCCAACCGGTACTTTCCATCCCCAACCCCACTTGACCATTCTTTGTAATGACAGACGCCTCCTTGGTGGGAACTGGAGGGGTATTAATGCAGAAAGATCTTAACGGAGATCTCCATCCATGCATATACAGATCAAGTACCTTATCCCCAGCAGAACAGAACTATGACATCTATGACAAAGAACTCCTAGGAGTAATACATATGCTAGATGAATGGAGACACTACCTAACAGGAACCAATCACTCTGTGACCCTCCTCACCGATCACAAAAACCTCCTATACTTTTAAGAAGCTAGAAAACTCTCCAGATGACATGCATGTTGGCAACTATTCCTACAAGAGTTTGATCTAAAGTTCCACCACCTCCCAGGAACCCAAATGGGCCCAGCAGACACTCTATCCAGAATACCAAACCCAAACCTTGATAACAACAACAACCAACTCTGACTACTCCCAGAAGGCTTATTGTCATATCTGTACCTCCAACCCCCCCCTCTGGGCCTACTCCAACCATCTCTGGTTCCCTATCTCTAGTCATCAGGAATATTTAATGGCAGTTATAATGTTATATCTAGCATTATAATGCTATATCTATGTTATATCTGGGAATACCAGCACTACCAGCACTTAAAAATTTTCCTGATGTACATATGCCCTATATTCACCCCTCATTACTCCCACACAGACTATCAGACTTCCTACGATCACACTCGCAGCACAGCTCCGGCCATTGGTAGTACCCAGTGATATCACTTAGGTTTCTCTCTTATAGTTTAGGCTTTCACTTATCCTTATGCTATTCTGGAAGTTCTATGACTCTGGAACATGACCCTTCATTTCTACATAGCCTTTTCCCCACCTCCGGTATCTCTTCACCCAATCTCTGGACTTTCCCCTTACATACCTGTTCTGTCTTGTATATAAGTTCGGATATCTCTTGTATGATCCTCAGTATGAATATCAATTAGAAATACAACCCCTCTCCTTATACTCTGAGAATGTTCGACTTCCAACTCCTCTGGTCGTCCGCTCCTTTATCCTCTGGACATAGTTTGCCCTCCTGTGGGAGTTGTCTTTGGGCACTCCCCGGAGTTGAATCAGACTTGTTGTTACCTCTGGTCACATGACCTACCTCTGACCCCACCATCTCCTTAACTCCAATCCTAAATATATGGAATATGAACCTGCAAGGGCACGACACATATGTAAGTCCTGCGCCGATTCCATACCCCCTCTGCTCCATACCCCTCCTCATCTCCATTTCCTGGACCTCTGATCCACTCCCTCATCCTTCCCCTCGGCTCCCTGCACACCTCCTCTGGAGTTGTCGATTTACCTCTGGACATTGTGGGAGTTGTCCCAAACATCTGACCTCACAGACCAGAGAAGACCCAGAACTCCTGAACGAGCTCTAGAGGCCCCATCAGACCTAGGGTATAAGGAAGAGAGGTACAGTTCTGACACTTATTCATCAATACTGACCTAGCCCTTCACAACAAAATTAAAAATTCCTCCAAAAAAGATTCATTAGTGTTAGATGCACTACAATGCATGTACAAGGAAAATCACATCCCCAACAAGACCCACCCCTCTGACTGGATCTATGAAGGAGGACACCTCTACTTCCGCCACTGACTTTACATACCTCCAGAAGCCAGAAAGGACCTAGTCCATTCTGTCCACTCCTTGGCTGCAGAAGGACATGGAGAACAACATTGAACCCTCCAACTTCTATCTCAGGACTACTGGTGGCCAGGACTCTCCACATTTGTCAGGAAATTTATTGCAGGATGCCCAATCTGCCAACAAAATAAAAACATTAATAATCCATCTCACCCACCCCTAG
>JBBPJU010000784.1:0-17328 GCA_038088875.1 Austroboletus festivus
GGCATTTTCATCCAAGGAGGACCACTTGGACCATAGGAGGAAGTTAGCTGCTCTCAAACAGAAGGACAAAGACTCCTTCCCTACAACCAAGAAGTTGCAGGAATATATGCAGGACTTCTAGCTTTATGCCGGAAAAGCTAAGATGACAGATGATACTGCCCTGATGGAATGGTTCATCAGAGGCCTCAACCCATTGATCGCAGAAAAAGTCATAGCCATGAAAGAGCCAGAAACCCTCAAAGATTGGATCGAAGCCACTTATAGGCAAATGAGACAGATCGAAAGAGTTCGAGACCTGAAAGGGAATCAATACAAAGCAGAAGCATGAGACCCTAATGCCATGGATGTTGATGTCATCAAACTATCCCCATTCAATTGCGCCAAACACATAAAGGAAAATCGCTGCTTCATCTGTCACAATGTAGGGTGCTCAACCAGGAACCATCCGCGACCAGGAACATCTTCCCACACTAAGTTCCAAAAGAAGGAACAAACTAAAGAAATCTCCACCACCCCCCATCATCAGCAATAGCCGATTATATTAAAGTTCTCAGAGACAAAGATGTAAAAGAAGAAGATGTCATCAAGATCCTCAAAGAGGTATATGAAGACCCGGTCTACCAAGGGGAAGAAGAGGAGGAAACTGTTGCTAAAATAAGCACAGAAGAACTCAGGAACCGCATAGAACGAGCCAAGGGTTTTTAGTTAGGAGAGCTCAAACAGTGTGTAACTCTCCTAAGACCTGGAATGTACAATCTATAGAATGAAAATCAATCACCATTTCTGTTCAAATAATTCCAGGAACCACTGAACTAAAAGCCCTTGTTGATAGTGGAGCAACCAATTGCTTCATTAACGAGTCCATAACCCGGAAACTATGACTTCCCCTCACCAAACTAAAGATACGACGAATTGCCATCAACGCGGATGGAACATCCAATACTGGAGGAGACAACCCACAAAACCACCCTTACTATATCCATCAGAGGAAGAAGAGAAACCAGGGACTACCTAGTGATCAAAAGTGGGAAAATCGACATGATCCTAGGAATGAGTTGGTTGGCACAACACAACCCAATGATCGATTGGGTATACAGAGAGTTGAAAGGAGGAAAAAGAAGCGAAAATCCGGAGGAACAACGATACCTAATCAAGTACCTCACTATCAACTTGGCAGAGGAACCAAATGAGGAGGTCCTTATCCGATGCTGTACGGATCAAGAAGAAATCCACAAGCTAGCTATTTCTACGGATATCGCCCGAAAGGAACAAAAAAGCGAAATACTGCTCCCGGGAAAATTCCGAAAATACCAGTCAGTGTTTTCAGAAGAAGCTACTATGACACTACCTCCCAAAAGAACCTATGATCACCACATCGACCTCCTCCCATCCTTCATACCCAAACGAGCCAAAAACTACCCCCTAAATCCAGAACAAACAGAGGCATGCCGGAAGTTCATCGAGGAACATCTGAAAAGTGGAAAAATTCAAATGTCCAAATCCCCCCAGGCATCCCCCTTCTTCTTCGTTGATAAAAAGGATGGGAAACTCTGACCCTGCCAAGATTATCGCTATCTAAATGAGCATACTGTTAAAAATGCTTACCCACTCCTGCTCATCAGGGATCTGATCGATAAACTAAAAGGGTCCAAGATCTTTACCAAAATGGATGTGCAATGGGGATACAACAACATCAGAATAGTCCCCGAAGATAGATGGAAAGCCGCTTTCATCACACCCCTAGGACTGTTCGAACCAACAGTAATGTTCTTCGGACTTTGCAACTCCCCAGCCACCTTTCAAGCATTAATGAATGATGTCTTCGCCAACTATCTAGCTGAAGGATGGCTAATTATATACATGGATGACCTCCTCATTCACTCCCCAAACCAAGAAGCCCATGATGAAAGGACCAGAAAGGTACTGGAAAGGATGATGGAACACAAACTCTACCTCAAACTGGAGAAATGCTCCTTCAACACCAGAAGCACAGAGTACCTCGGAATGATCATCTCCGAAGGACAAATGGAGATGGACCCCACCAAATTAAAGGCCATCAGGGAGTGGAACCCCCCATCTACCATAAAAGGAGTATGCTCCTTCCTAGGCTTCTGCAACTTCTACCGAAAGTTTATCAACGGATTCTCTACTAAAGCCAAACCCCTCATCGAACTAACCAAAAAGGAGAGGAAATGGTCATGGGGTCTCCCTGAGGAAAACGCCTTCAGAGAACTACAGAAACAATTCTTGGAACAACCTGTACTCTCCATCCCAAATCCGGAAAGACCATTCTACATCATGACTGACATCTCGCTAGTAGGAACGGGAGGAGTGCTAATGCAGAAAGATACGAACGGAGATCTCCACCCATGCACCTACAGATCCAGCACCCTATCACCGACAGAACGAAACTATGACATCTACAACAAAGAACTCCTGGGAGTAATACATGCCCTGAGTGACTGGAGACACTACCTAACTGGGACCAATCACCTGGTGACGCTTCTAACCAATCACAAGAATCTCCTATACTTCAAAGAAGCACGAAAACTCTCCAGATGGCACACATGTTGGCAACTGTTCCTACAAGAATACGATTTAGTATTTCATCACCTCCCAGGAACAAAAATGGGCCCAGCCGACGCCCTATCTAGGATGCCAAACCCAAACCTAGATAATGATAATGACCAAATCAGGCTACTCCCAGAGGAACTTTTCATTAAACATATAGATGTCGCACTACGGGACAAAATTAAGATTTCTTCTGAAAAAGATCCGCTAGTACTGGATGCACTGCAATGCATGTACAAAGAAAATCACATCCCTGACAAATCCCATCCCTTGGACTGGACCTACGAAGAGGGACAACTTTATTTCCAACACCGCCTCTACATCCCCCCTGATGCCAGAAAAGCCCTAGTCCACTCCATCCACTCCTCCATAGCTGGGGGACATGGGGGACAACATCATACCATCCAACTCCTATCCCATGACTATTGGTGGCCTGGACTCTCCACCTTCATCAGAAAATACATTGCCGGATGCCCAATATGCCAACAAAATAAGAATATCAACAACCCACCCCACCCCCCATTAATACCAATCCCTGCCACCAGCCCTCACCCCTTCCACACCATCTGAATGGACATGATCACCGATCTACCCCCTTCACAGGGGGCGGACTCTATCTTGGTCATGGTGGACCACGGACTTAGCCGGGGGGCAATTTTCATCCCAATGACCAAAACGGTCGACATGGCAGGGGTAGCAGCCCTATTCTTTAAACACGTGTTCCCACATTTCGGATTACACTCAAAGGTTATCTCCAATCGAGGCCCACAATTCGCATCCGCATTTGCCAAGGAACTAGCCCGACTACTTGAATACGATGTCGCACTATCTACAGCATACCACCCACAAACCAACAGAGAAACTGAATGAGTAAACCAAGAGTTGGAAACCTACTTGCGAATATTCTGCCAAGGACAACAGGACTTATGGAACGAACTACTTCCGATGGCAGAATTTAACCATAACTCCTCAGTACATTCGGCCACCAAACAAACCCCATTCCATCTAATAATGGGCTACAAACCCAGAGCTTACCCACCAATCAGAAAAACCTTCAACCCAACCCTCAAAACCCGACTCAAGCTACTAGAAAGAGCCAGGGATGAAGCATTAGCCGCAATCACCAATGCCCAACAGTTTTCCCATAACTACCCAAGGTTCAAACATTGGAAGAAAGGCGACAAAGTATGGCTATTAAATAAAAACATTAAAACCTCCTATCCATCAAAGAAACTCGGCCCCAAAAGGGAAGGACCCTTCTCCATCACGAAAGTACTCTCCCACATAACCTACCAATTGGATTTACTCCCAAACTGGAAAATCCATAACGTATTCCACGCTTCCCTTCTTTCCCCATTTGTACAAAATGATGAATATGGGATCGCCAGAACCCCCCCACCCCCTGAGATCATAGGTGATGAAAAGAGTATGAGATCGAACGTATCCTCAACTACAGAGGACACCCTGGCCGCAGATCCTATTTAGTACAATGGAAGGGATACTCAATAGCAAAAAACACCTGGAAGCCAGAGACCAACTTCACCCACACAGACGAGACCCTATGAGCCTATAAAAGAAAACACAAGATATGATCGATGACAAACAACCCACCGAATGCTGCGATTTCTACAAGTTCTCCCTTAAAGACAATAAACCCACCAAATACTCTTACTGCTTCTCTCGCATCTCAGTATTCATCCCAAAAAGAAAAAGACACTATGACCAACAACATATTCAAACTCATCAGTGCTACTGTCGAGAAAATAACTGCCCATACCACTACTAGGCCCGCCATTCCACTCCTTATCATCAACCACTCCCTCCCTTTCTTCATACCCTATGGACAACTGCCCCTCCCCATCCAAATCACCCTACGCTTTGTGATTCAAATCCAATTTGAACTATACTCCGACAATATCAATCTTTCCTCTCACGCCACCATTTTCTTCTTCTTATATGTCCCTTATCCTCGCCCTAATCAAGGACGTCTTCAATCTCCAGATCCTCCCACCCTCTTATAGGAGAATCGCTTATGCCGCCATTTTAGATGATCCACAAGGACAAGCCTTATTAGAAGCCAACTTGGAACTGCGGAAATTATCCTCAGTTGTCCTCCTCATCAAAACCTACTGCAGCTATGTCGCCACAAGACTCCTGGTCGAAGAGAACCTCGTTGAGAACCTTAGTGAGGCAATCGCAGAAAATCTCCACATGGCAGGCGCCCAAACCCTCGATCCCCTCCACTTCTGTGGGTTGGGATACTTCATCAAACGACTCCCTGCCTCCACCTTCTTTGGAAAGATCTATCCCATCTACCTCCAGTTACCCAGAGGTATGGGACAGTGAGGATTTATCGACATCGAACTTGCGAGACAGTTCACCTTCCTTAATGGCAGCAGTTTCCCGTTTGAGACTAAGCTGGATCGATGGATCAGAGGAGAATCGGCAGATAGCGAAGAACGAGAGAATCTTCTTCCCATCCTGATTCGTGTCAACCAACCTCTTATGGAAATTAAGGTCCCGAAAGTCACAGAAAGATCCGACGGAGAAGTCGATGAGCCTCCCCCAAAACAACTCTCACTCCCCACCACCCCAACCACCCACCCCGTACCCAGACACCCTCAGCAACCTAAGCGACCTCTCTCCACCTGAATCTCCTTCTGCTGAAATGACACCCCTTCCTCGCCAACCATCTCCCAAACCTATCAATGCTATCAATGTGGAAGTCCCCACCATCTCAGACCCTCCTGCCCACACTACACCTGTCCCTACTGCCGACAGGATGCTCCCGGGCACCCCCAACATCTCTGCCCCAAATGGATGGAGAATAGATCTGACTAGATGGATGATGGATTGGGATGAGGTCGATGAGGTCCATCGACCTTACTGACAGGGTAATGTCATGCACCAGGTGGAGTACCCGCAGAGGGCCACTCCTTTTCCCCATGAAGGAGACCGCCCCTGGCTCAATGCCAATATCGCCACCGCCGCCTATGGGGGAAACCTCGACATGTGTCACCAATTCTGGTTTGGAGAGGCTGAGGGAGCTAACTGGGGAGAGGAGCCATTGGGCAACGCAGTTCCAGGATGGTGGAATGTCCAAGCACCACCGATCCACCTGGAGGAGACCACCCCCGTGCCTGAGTGGCCCACAGATGCCGCATGGATGTGATCACATCCATGCCCTTCCCATTATCTCGGTACAAACTCTCTTCCTTATCATCGAACTCTAGTTTCTTTCCGATCGCACCCTTACACTGGTGCGATCCCTACTCCCTTCACCTACATTCCTCTCATGTAACCCTATGCCCTATGGACAGCCCCCCCTCCTTCCTGTGGTCGCCCTTTATGGCCATAGTAGTTTCCCCTATCCCTATAAATAGCGCTGCCCATATACTTGTATTCCCTAACTAGATCTACATTTAATCTATGTGGTATTTGGTTCAAACGGTCACTCCTGAGGAGAAGGTCACCGATAAGACTTACCTTAACCATCCTGGACTTCTATCAGTCTCCTGTCTACTGTTGAGTGACAGCTTGAACTTGGCAATATCTTTGTGTCTTGGATCTATACCCGTAGATCGCATCACAGAATGTACTGATAAGTTGTGATTGAATTCTGCCATGGGAAGTAGTTCGCTCCATAGGTCTTGTTGTCTGTGGCAGAAGATCCTGAGGTAGGTTTCTAGTTCTTGGTTTACTCGTTCTGTTTCTCTATTGGTTTGAGGATGATAGGCAGTAGATAGTGCAACATCATAGTTGAGTAATCTGGCTAGTTCTTTGGCGAAGGTGGATGCAAATTGTGGGCCCCTATCTGAGATGACTTTGGAGTGTAATCTGAATCATGGGAATACATTCTTGAAGAATAAGGTTGCTACTCCTGCCAAGTCGATCATTTTGGTAGTTGGGATGAAAATTGCCCCCCAGCTAAGTCCGTGGTCCACCACGACTAGTATAGAGTCTGCTCCCTGGGAGAGGATGAGATTGGTGATCATGTCCATTGATATGGTGTGAAAGGGGTGTGGGCTGGAGGCTGGAATAGGGACTAGGGGTGGGTGAGATGGGTTGTTGATGTTTTTATTTTGTTGGCAGATTGGGCATCCTGCGATAAATTTCCAAATGAATGTGGAGAGTCCTGGCCACCAGTAGTCCCAAGATAGGAGTTGGAGGGTTCAATGTTGTCCTCCATGTCCTCCTGCAGCTGAGGAGTGGACAGAATAGACTAGGTCCTTTCTGGCTTCCAGAGGTATGTAAAGTCGGTGGCAGAAGTAGAGGTGTCCTCCTTCATAGGTCCAGTCAGAGGGGTGGGTCTTGTTGGGGATGTGATTTTCCTTGTACATGCATTGTAGTGCATCTAACACTAATGAATCTTTTTCGGAGGAATTTTTAATTTTGTCGCAAAGGGCTAGGTCAGTTTGATTGATGAATAAGCCTTCTGGGAGTAGTCTGAGTTGGTTGTTGTTGTTATCAAGGTTTGTGTTTGGTATTCTGGATAGAGCATCTGCTGAGCCCATTTGAGTTCCTGGGAGGTGGTGGAACTTTAGATCAAACTCTTGTAGGAATAGTTGCCAACGTGCATGTCGTCTGGAGAGTTTCCTAGCTTCTTTGAAGTATAGAAGGTTTTTGTGATCAGTGAGAAGGGTCACAGAGTGATTGATTTCTGTTAGGTAGTATCTCCATCTGTCTAGCATGTGTATTACACCTAGGAGTTCTTTGTCATAGATGTCATAGTTCTGTTCTGCTGGGGATAAGGTACTTGATCTGTATGCACATGGGTGGAGATCTCCGTTAAGATCTTTCTGCATTAATACCCCTCTAGTTTCCACTAAGGAGGCATCTGTTATTACAAAGAATGGTTGAGTGGGGTCAAGGATGGAAAGTACCGGTTGGATTAAGAATTGTTTCTGTAGTTCCCTAAAAGCCTCTTCTTGTAGGGTGTTTCATGACCATTTATTTTCTTTTTTTGTCAGTTCAATGAGTGGTCTGGCTTTGGTGGAAAATCCATTGATGAATTTCCAATAGAAATTACAGAATCTTAGGAAGGAGCATACTTCTTTTACCAAAGTAGGAGGGTTCCATTCTTTGATGGCCTTGAGTTTGGTAGGATCCATTTCGGTTTTTCCTTTAGATACAATCATTCCCAAGAATTCAGTACTTTTAGTGTCAAAAGAACATTTTTCTAATTTAAGATAGAGTTTGTATTCCATCATTCTTTCGAGTACCTTTTTGGTTCTTTTGTCGTGGGTTTCTTGATCAGGGGAATGGATGAGGAGATAGTCCATATAGATGATTAGCCATCCTTCAGCTAGGTAGTCTGCGAAGATGTCATCCATCAGTGCTTGGAATGTGGTGGGGGAGTTGCAGAGGCCAAAGAACATTACTGTTGGTTCAAACAGTCCCATTGGTGTGATAAAGGCAGCTTTCCATCTATCCTTTGGTACTATTTGGACATTGTTGTATCCCCACTGTACATCCATTTTGGTGAAGATTTTAGATCCCTTTAGTTTATCAATCAGATCCCTGATCAGGGGTAATGGATAGGCATTTTTGACCATATGTTTGTTCAAGTATCAATAGTCTTGGCAGGGTCAGAGTTTTCTGTCCTTTTTGTCAATGAAGAAAAAAGGGGATGCTTGAGGGGATTTGGAAGTTTGGATTTTTCCACTTTTGAGATGTTCATCAATGAACTTTCGGCATGCCTCTGTTTGTTCTGGGTTTAGGTGGTAATTCTTTGCTCTTCGTGAGGTGAATGATGGAAGGAGATTGATGTGGTGGTTGTAAGCTCTTTTTGGGAGAAGGGTTGTGATGGCTTCTTCCAAAAATATTGTTTGGTACTATTGGAATTTCTCTGGTAAAATGACCTTCTCTTTTTGTTCGTTTCAGGCAAGATTGGTAGAGATGGTCAATTTGTGGATTTCTTCCTGGTCTGTGCAGCATCAGATGAGTACCTTCTCATTTGATTCTTCGGCTAGATTGGTGGTGAGGTACTTAATCAAGTATTGTTGTTCCTCAGGGTCGACACTCCTTTTTCCCCCTTTGAGTTCCTGGTGTACCCAATTGATCATTGGATTGTGTTGTGTTAACCAACTCATTCCTAGAATCATGTTGGTTTTCCTGCTTTTGATAACTAAGTAATCCCTGGTCTCTCTTCTTCCTCCTATGGAAGTAGTGATGGTGGCTTTGTGGGTTATGTCTCCTCTGTTGTTGGATGTTCCATCTGCGTTCACCGCGATCCTTTGTATTTTTAGTTTTGTGAGAGGAAGTCATAATTTTCAGGTGATGGGTTCATTGATGAAGCAGTTGGTTGCTCCACTATCAACAAGGGCTTTTAATTCAGTGGTTCCTGGAAGTATTTGAACAGGGATAGTGATTGATTTTTGTTCTATAGATTGTACATTCCAGGTTTTAGAAGAGTTACACACTGTTGGAGCTCTTCAACTTAAAAACCCTTGGCACATTCCACCCTGTTCCTGAGTTCTTTTATGCTAATTTTAGCAATGGTTTCCTCTTCTTCTTCTTCTTCCTGATAGGCCGGTTCTTTATATACCTCTTTGAGGATCTTTATTACATCTTCTTTTTTGATGTCCTTTTCTCCAAGAACCTTAATGTAATCAGTGATTGCCAATGGTGCTGAGGTGGTGGAGATTTCCTTGGTTTGTTCCTTCTTTTGGAACTTAGTGTGGAAAGGTGTCCCTGGTCACAGATGGTTCCTGGTGGAGCACCCTACTTGGTAACAGATGAAGCAGCAATTTTCTTTTATGTGTTTAGCATGATTGAATGGAGATAGTTTGATGATGTCAACATCCATTGTGTTAGGGTCGCGTGCTTCTGCTTTGTATCAATTCCCTTTCAGGTCTTGAACTCTTTCAATTTGTCTCATCTGTTGGTGATTGGCATTGATCCAATCTTTAAGGGTTTCTGGTTCTTTTAGGGCTATAACTTTTTCTGTGATCAACAGATAGAGGCCTCTGACAAACCATTCCATCAGGGTGGTATCATCCATCATCTTGGCTTTTCTGGTGTAGAGCTGGAAGTCCTACATGTATTCCTGCAACCTCTTTGTTATAGGGAAGGAGTCTTTGTTCTTCTGTTTAAAAGCAGCTAACTTCCTTCTATGGTCCAAATGGTCTTCCTTGGATGAAAATGCTTCTAAGAAAGTTTTCTTAAAGCTTTTCCAGCTTTGTGTATCTGGGACCACTCCTGTTTCATGCTGATTGTAGTATGCTTCTGAAAACATCTTTCCTCTTCCTTTGCTCATCTTGTTCAGGGTGGTGTTGATTTTATCCTGGTCATAGGTGTAGATATTGTCGTTCATGGAGAAGTAGTTGCTCATAGTCATGATCCACCATGAGGCATCCTCTCCTTCTCCAGAGAAGTCTATTGACAAGCCAGTTCGTTTCTCAGACATCTTGGTTTGCTCCCTTCTGGGTGGTTCAGGTGGTTCGAAGTCCAGGGCGAGTTCTTCTTCTATTGGCTGAGATATAGCTGTATTAGGTGGGATAGGAGTTGGGGTCCTGTTGGCTGCAATAGTTTCTATGTTAAGGGCTGGAGATGTCAAAATCGTACCTCTCTACCTCATACCCTAGACCCAACAGGGCCTTTAGAGCTCATTCTGGAGTTCCAGGTCTTCTCCGGTCTGTGAGGTTGGATGTTTGGGACAACTCCTGCAATGTCAAGAGGTAAATCAACAACTCTGGATGAGGAGCACAGGGAGTCAAGGGGAAGGACAAGGGAGTGGACTGGAGGTCCGAGAGATGGAGGTGAAGAGGAGTATGGAGCAGAGGGGGTGTGGAATTGGCACCAGACTTATGTGTTATGCCCTTGCAGGTTCACATTCCATGTATTTAGAATCGGGGATGCGGAGGTCATGGGGTCAGAGGTAGGTCATGTGACCAGGGGTAATGACAAGGTCCAATTCAACTCCAGGGAGTGCCTGAAGGCAACTCCCACAGGAGAGTGAACTATATCCGAAGAACGGAGAAGCTGACAACCAGAGGAGTTGGAGGTCAAACGAACTTGGGATACAAGGAGAAGGGTTGTGTTTCTAGTTGATATTCATACTGAGGATCATACAAGAGATATCTGAACTTATATATAAGACAGAACAGGTATGTAAGGGGAAAGTCTGGAGATGGGGTGAAGAGATACCAGAGGTGGGGAAAAGGCTATGTAGGAATGGAGGGTCATGTTCCGGAGTTATAGAACTTTTGGAACAGTATAAGAATAAGTGAAAGCCTAAACTATAAAGGAGAAACCTAAGTGATGTCACCAGGTACTACCAATGGCCAGAGCTGTGCTGCGAGTGTGATTGTGGGAAGTCCAATAGTCCATGTGGGAGTGATGAGGGGTGAATATAGGGTATAGGGATAGGGAACCAGAGATGGTCGGAGTAGGCCCAGGAGGGGGCTGGAGGTATGGATATGACAGGAGGTGTGGGTAGGCTCTGAGAAGGGCGATGATAGGTTCTGGTTGAATGGGGTCGGGGGTTGTAATGATGGCTAGGAGTAGTAGAGCTTCCTCCGATTCGAAATCCTCAAGATGAATTGGGGATAGGGATGTTTTGGTAGGAGTTGTTGACATTGTGAGTTTCTTCCTCAGATAGTGGAACAGTGGCAGAGTAAATTTTGATGGATCTTCCCTAGTGGGGATTGAGGCCCACTAGACTCTTCTTGATAGAACAAGGAGTGAACAAGGTTCAACTAGATCTTTTGTGATGCAATCTACGGGTATAGATCCTAGTCACTAAGATAACACCAAGTTCAAGCTGTCACTCAATAGTAGACAGTAGACTGATAGAAGTCCAGGATGGTTTGGGTAAGTTTTATCAGTGACCTTCTCTTTAGGGGCAACCATTGAACCAAATACCACATAGATTAAATGTAGATCTAGTTAAGGAACTACTATACATAGGCAGCCATATTAATAGGTTCAGGGGAAACTACTATGACCATAAGAAGCGATCAGAGGAAGATGGGGGCTGTCCGTAGGGTTATGGGTTATAGGTAGATAAGCATGGGTGGAGGAATAAGTGATTGCACCAGTATAAGGGTGTGATTGAAAAGGAAATGGTAGTCCAAAGATAAGAAATAGGATTTATACTGATACAACGGATAGGCATGGATGTGATTACATCCATGTAGGATCGGTGTTACGCACCATGTGGATTACCCACGGAGGGCCACCCCTTTTCCTCACAAAGGGGATCAACCATGGCTCAATGCCAACATCTCCACAGCAGCTTATGGAGGGAATTTAGACATGAGATATCAGTTCTGGAATGGAGAAGCAGAGAGAGCAACCTGGGGAGAGGAACTGCTAGGAGACGTCATCCATGGTGGAACATCCAAGCACCACCCCTACATCTAGAGGAGACGACACCTGCACCAGAGTGGCCCACCAATCCCATGTGAATGTGATCGCATCCACGCCCTTCCATTATCTCGGTATGAACTCTATCTCTTATCATTGGACTTCTATTTCTTTTTGATCACACCCTTACACTGGTGCGATCTTTTACTTCTTCACCTACGCCTATCGCCTGTAACCCTTAGCCCTATGGACAGCCATTCCCCCCTTTCTGTGATCTCTCTTTATGGTCATAGCAGTTCCCCTTCCCCTATAAATAGCACTGCCCATGTACAGTAAAACTTTAACTAGATCTACATTTAATCTATGTGGTATTTGGTTCAACTGCTATTCCTAAGTGAGGAATGCAGCAAGACTTACCATAACCATCCTGGACTTCTATCAGTCTCCTGTCTACTGTTGAGTGACAGCTAGAACTTGGCAGTATCTTTGTGTCTAGGATCTATACCCATAGATCGCATCACAATCAGTAGGCCACTCTGGCACTGGTGTGGTCTCCTCTAGGTGGACGGGTGGTGCTTGGGTATTCCATCTTCCAGGGACGGCATCGCTCAATGGTTCCTCACCCCATGTCACTCCCTCTGCTTCTCCATTCCAGAACTGATGCCTCATGTCTAAGTTTCCTCCGTAGGCTGTGGTTGAGATGTTGGCGTTGAGCCAGGGACAGTCCCCTTTATGAGAAAAAGGGGTGGCTGTTACGGAACGATGGAGGCGTCCCCCTACTCCGTACCCAGAGGCGCTAGACGTGCCTGCTTTTTCTTTTTCTTCAGGACATTTCACGGACTTGCAGGAGGACTTCTCGAGCTCCTTAGCTTGGGGAGACTCATTGGACATCTGGTCAGCTTCACCCCCGCTGCCAGACAATCAGGAGAACGTCCCACCCGGGGACGAGGAGTGGTTTACCTGGGACGCCCAGGAGTTGTATGAGTACGTCAGAAGACGTGAGAATATGTTTCCCTTTAATTCCGAATGAGTATTCGTTTTTCTTTTATTTATTTTCGTTGATCCTTTTCGGACATACTCGATCTATTCCACAGTTACCGTTAGTTACCTAACCACCCTTCCCGCTCCTCACAGCATCCGCCGGTTTAGGTATTATCCCCCTTTTACCCGATAGATCTCATATATCCTTTTAGATCCTTTAGGTAATTCTCTCACACTTGTGGGAGGATTCCCATGCACTGCCCTTCCCTTTCTTCTTAGGCAGTGCATGCCGTCAATTACGGTGTTGGTCCCATGGTCTCATCTCTGATGAGATCTTTCCCCTTTACGAACGCTCTTCCATTCCCTGCTTCTATTATAGCAGGTAGTATTCCGAAACCCCCGCAGGGAATAGTTTCCCATCCTATTCCTCTTTCGTATAAATAGTGCCCATGTAACTTAGAGTTTTGCTAGTTAGATTCTACGCAATCCAACGTGGAGTCAACTGCACCTTAGAGCGAGGAAGGTTCTTCATTCATCGAGAGAGTTCTTCTGAGGCATTGCCTCAATCACCGCTACATCGTTTACATGCTAGGCTCCCACGCCAGAGCCAATATTCTTACCGGATTCATCCGTCGCTGCCCTCGCCTCGGCTACGTCGATCATCTAGTTGCCAAGCGGCTCGGGCTTCACGTACTGCGTTCCGTATCAGTGGCCCTCTGCAGGTATTCTACCTGATGTGTGACAAAGTCATTATAACCAAAGCTATAACATCTTCACCCACTAATGCTGGTATATTAGAGGCTTTGAGGTGTTTCAGGTATTGGTAGATCCTCCCCATAAAGAGGATTTTCCTGGTGAACTGAGGCTCATTCCAGAGTGGATCATAGGGTAGCATTGGGACTGCCACTAAGTGGAGGCAGTTGAGTCTGTCAGAAAAAGGGGTAGAGGGTCTCCTCCACCATTGTATAATAAAGACAGTCTCAATAATAGGGATTAGAGGTATAGATTCTAATGAAGAAGGTCATTAATATAAATAGCATTGACTAGTGAGGAATAAATAAGATAGCTTTACTTCTTTCAGAGATTTAAAGATGTCTAGTAGGAACTGGGGAGTTTCTAATGGCCTCAGCTTGCTTATTGGAGTAGTGGATATCCCCACTGAAGTTTACTGATATAGTAAACCTTTTTGATAAAATCTTACCTGTTAATGGATATCCTTCTCATTAAAACAAAAGATGATAGTTCAACTAGATCTATTGTTATGCTGGACAAGCATGACATCTAGTCTGATCCTTTATCACACTAGTGCACATTTGATAGTACTGTAAATACTAATAGAAATTCAAAAGATTGCTAGAGTGACTCTTTTATGCTAAGGAAACTAGATATTATACTTGTGATTGTGTAGATCTGGCTGCGATTACAAGTACAAATGGCTATCATATTTATAGGAGAAAGGAAAAGAAGATACTGCAAAGATCAAGATCCAGAAATACAGTATATACTATAAGGCTAGAAACAAGATAGTTCAGTGAAGTGGTAAATAAAAAGAGCTGGTGATGTCCAATATAATGGATAGGAAGAATAAAAGACAACAAGTATGAGGCCTCTATGAGAAGAGCCAAAATATTGATATATCAAAAAAAAAGTCATTAATAGAAGATCTAAATAAGATCAACAACCAAAAATATCTCTAATATTGAGGTGAAAATGATAACTTAGCTTTTGGATAGTCAGGATAGAAAATAAAGCATCTATTAACTAACTTTCCACTGCTCAATCAATCCACTTATTGTAATGCAATCCACAGATATGGATTCTAGACACAAAAATATCCTTATATTCCTAGCTATCACTCAACAGTAGACAGAAGATTAATAGAAATCTGAAATAAATAGAAGTCTTGACTGTATTCCTTACTTAGAAATAGCAGGTTAACTAAATACTACATAGATTAAATATAAATCTAGTTAGAGTTCTACTATACAAGGTAGTCATATTTATTAACACAGCTATAATTATAAAAAGCAGTTATAGAAAGTAGAAAGACTGTTTGTTATATGTGTAGTAATTGCTAAGAGGAGGAAAGAGATAATGACACAGATAAAAGAAGTATCACTAAGAAAGAAAATATTGTCTGTTTTATTTAAAATAGAAAAGAGATAAAGTTTAATATATGAAGAAAGATGGAAGATAGATAACAAAATAGAAGCTAGTTGATACGGAATGCAGGATGTGAAGTCCAAGTCTCCAGGTGATCAGCTGATCAAAGGCTCCTAAGTCAGGTCCATACCTTAGGCACACAGCTAAGACCAACTCCCAGGCAGTGGCGGCCTCGTGGTAGAGGATGAAACAATAGTTCAGGGTCTGCCTGATTAGGACTTTCTCGAGGAAAGGTAAACTGTTCACCTTTCCAAGGTGCAGCATAAACTTCATGTAAAGTTGCATAGAATTTAGCTAAGGAACTAACTATAGTACATAGGTGCTTATATACTAAATGGGATAGGTATGGGAATCTATTCCTATATGGAATGAGAGTCTGAATAGGGATAGAGTTCATTCCCGTTCGGGAATGAAGAGGAGAGAGCATCCTTTAGAGAAATAGACTTTAATTAGTCACACACTGCCTATGGATAAAAAGAGAAGGGCAGTGTGCGGAATCTCTCCTAATTGAGGAGAAGATTCAAATCTTATCTCAGAAACAGATATATCAACTAGTTGGAAAGAAGGAAAGGGTAATACCACATCTGGATGCTGTGTGGAGAAGGTGTGGGTGATGTGGTAACTTGCGTAACTGTGAGGTAATTGATATATCCTATTGGAGAAGAAAGGGGGTAGTCTTCCGGGGGTCAACGAAGACTGGAAGAGTACTGGGAATGAAGATAAGAAAGGAAAGGGGTACTCATAGGAAAGGAAAAGGTCAGTCTGCTCAGAGTAGGAACTCCACAAGCTCTTCAGCATCCCATGTGAACCACTCTGGGTTCCCCGGGGGAACGTTCTCCTGATTGTCTGGAAGGAGCGGAGATGTGTTCCATATGTCAAGGGATTCTCCCCAAGCTAGTCCGCTTGAGAAGCTGTCATCGATGTCCATGGCCTGCTCTAAAGAATAAAAAGAAAAGGATGGCACATCCAACTCCTCTGGGAATGGAGTTGGCGGTTGTGCCCATCGTTCCGTAACATTACCCTCCTCCTCCAGGTAGATGGGATGATTCCACTCATCTACTAACTCATTGAGCCCCACCACTATGGATGACAAGGGGGCACTTGGATGAGGCATGGCCAGGGGAGACCTCATGGCAGTGGGGGCAGGAATAGAAGGGGCACCACCAGTACAGGAGGTGCTGTCCTCTACATTCGGGGCAGGATTGAGGGAGGGATGGTGTGGTGAGGGAGGGGCATCAGAAAGGGGGGTGGCCAGGGCCATGGCGGGAGCATATGGTGCAAATGACATGGGGACAGTCCTAAGAGGTGGGGTGGGTGTAATTGCAGCGCATGCAATGGTGGTCAGTTCTGAGGTCAATATCCTCAGGGATATTTCGAGAGAGGGCAGGGAGTCTGTGATGGAGAGTGGGGGGAGAGGCAATCCTTTGAAGAGGGTTGTCTCAAGGTGGAGTAACTGGGTCAGGGATAGGGATGGGGGGGTTGGTGTTGTGTTGGTAGGCCTGAGTTTGGGCACCCAATGGGTCCTCCAGTTCCAGGGGGTCCGGTAGTGAGGAGGAGCGGGTTCTAGTGGGTGGAGAAGGGATGAAGGGATCAGCATCCCCTCCATCATTGCCTGCTCGTGTTGTTGTGATTCAGGAGAGTAGAGGCAGCACTGGACTAGGAGGCACAGTTCCTCCGCTAGTTCCAATGATATCAAGAACCAGCCTTCTGTTGCGGATGACTCTTCCACGAATGTTGAGGGCAAGGGGGCCAATGAGCTCCCAGATAATCTTGTGAATTCTGAGGAGGGGGATCTCCTCGATGACCTTATAGAACCCTGCCTTATGAAGAGACTGGGCAATGAGGACCCTGAGGTAGACAAGGTTGGAAGCGAGAATGGGCTGTTGGTGGACTGAGAAGGGGCCAACATGGTTATCATCAGAGTCATAAGGATTATGGCGGGTGGAATGAATGTTGGCGTATACCTCATAGGTGTTTATGAGGGTGGTGAGGGGGTGCACTAATGCAGAGTGGTGTCATTCGACAAGCCAGGCCGCTATGTAAGGTGAATTTAAAAGATTGTGATAAAGATATCTCCTTTCCAACCAGGGAACAGATTTGAAATTGTAGGTGTCTCCTGTTACGGAACGATGGAGGCGCTCCCCTACTCCGTATCCCGAGGCGCTAGACGCGCCGTCTTTTTCTTTTTCCTCTGGACATTTCACGGACTTGCAGGACAGCTTCTCAAGCTCTTTAGCTTGGGGAGATTCTTTAGATGTCTGGTCAGCCTCTCCCCCGCTGCCAGACAACCAGGAGAACGTTCCC
>JBBPJU010000785.1:0-17323 GCA_038088875.1 Austroboletus festivus
CCTCAATCACCGCTACATCGTTTACACGCTAGGCACCCGCGCCAGAGCCAACATTCTTACCGGATTCATCCGCCGCTGCCCTCGCCTCGGCTACGTCGACCATCTCGTCGCCCGGCGGCTTGGACTTCACGTTCTGCGTTCCGTATCACCACCTCCATCATTCCATAACAATTCTCACATATTTACATCAAGATACAAGAAGATCCTTCTTCCATCTAATCCCTGTGGCTCTCATAGCCAACAGTGGCTCTGGTTGGTTGGTTAGAGATACAACTCTCTATTGAGGTTGTTTCAGTAGATGCCATTTCCCAACTAGAATGGTCATACCTCTACCACAACCTTCTCCACTCCCCCTATGTCACTGCCTGGCTCTTTGCTCATCAACAAGACAAACTCATGGTCCGAGTCTGCTCCATCATCTCAGTTTACAATGCCTACGCCTCCATTTGAAATTCTGCCTCAAGAGAGATGGTCAGACCATTCTCCACCACCATATCCCCTCTCCTTGCCACAAGATTTGTCTACCTCAGGGTCCAACTCATCCATGTCCTCCATGAGTCAGGCTTCAGAGAGGTCATGGGGTGACTACCACTTGTCCCAACCAACTCCATCCTGGTGGACATTGTTGCCAACCTCTCCTCCAACATCCACAGGAGAGTCGTCCAAAACTGAAGTCTGGTTAGAAGGACCACCGGCTCTGTTACGCTTGTACCGGGTAGGTCCAAGTGTAGCCCTTATATCCCTATACAGAGACGGAAAGCGAAGGAGAGGGGAAGGGCAAAGGTAAGCTCTAGGGGTAGGCAAGAGGAGTGGTGATGGTCAAGGGAGAAGGACATCACCAGGAATCAGGGAGAGCGATGGATATCGCCATAGATGTGGGAGGCAGAGGATACTGCCAGGTACATGCAAAGGAATGACCAGACGACAGGGGATTAGGAATAGGAAGGCCATCAGTAACCAAGGGGAGACGGTGATGTGACGAGAGGAGAGGTAACTGAGGAACATCACTGATATTCAGGATGGAAGGAACTTCAATGAAGCAACAGTTGAAGGTGTCACTGAAGGTCAGGAGTTTTCAGAGAAGCGACAGGTAGATGTCTCGGGACAGACAGATGACGATGGTATAGAATATAGATTCATAGAGGTAGAGAGTTTACAGAGATGTCAAGGGATCATGATGAGAGATGGTTAGGGAATTATGCAAGGGAATAGGGAGTTCACAAGGGAGGTCTAAGATGGGGAACTATAGTACAGAGAGAGCCGCTATATATAGTAATCAGGGAAGGCGGCTGTGTAGTACAAGAAAGGGAATAGGGTAAAGGGGCTGATGATGAGTCATGGTGACGAGTTATCAGAGTGTCCAGGAAGGCAATGGAACATTAAAGAAGTGCTGACTTAGCCGGAAGAATGGAAGGTGATCTGAGATCAGGGGCTAAGTCAGGAAGAATGGATAAGCCAAGATAATAGTGGAATGGATGAGTCAGAAGGGTCAAGGGTTGAACCAAGATAAGAGATAAGAATGACTCATCCATGACTGATATACTCTGAGTAATCGGATCAAAGGGAAATGTCTATGACAAAGGGGGTTCAAGTAAGCAAGAATGACAAGGGCTAGATGAGTCAAAGAAACGGAGCATATCCGCATGGAAGATAAAGGACTCATCTAGGAATCGATAGGTAAGTTTAATGGTAAAGGAAATCAAAGGAAAAGAGTAGTCCATGTAGCACTCAGCTATGTCCCAGAGATGAATCGTAACATTACCCCCTTAGTAGACTCTGAAGCACCAGCAAAGACAATACCAGAGGCAATCAATGCCCAGGTAGAATCGGGACGGAATAGGTCTCCTCTTCAGGGAAATCTCCAGTGAAATGGTCAGGGTAGCGAGGGCGAGGATGAGCGATCGGGAAGGGATAGTTCCTAGCCTCAGCATGAGTTCGCAAAAACAAATCTACATTCTTGAGGAAATCCAGGGCTCCTAACTGATGGAGAGCATGAACGAGGTCTGTAGTGATAGCTAAATGGATGTTCCGGAGGTAGAGATGTTGACCAGGAGAAAACAGATGAAGAATATCAGAGATACATACAAGTACCAGCAAGATGATGAGCTGCCTGATGAGAACTCTGCGCATCAAGGTCAGAAAGGACCTGGATACTTCGGAGGAAGGCGCACTGGAGAGAAGCCATGGGTGAGGATACATCCCACAGGGAGTTCAGGGCTTGGATGAGAATAGGGTCCTGGAGGTACTGAGAGATGCAAGTGATAATTTCTGGTGTGGTGTATTCATCTGTGAGACGAAAGGCAGAAGGAGGGATCGGAGGTGGTGCGACAGGATGATTAAGAGACTCGAGGTATGGTCGACAAGGGTCATCAATTCCATATGGAAGGGATGGGGAATTGAGTTCAAGACCGAGAGGCTCTGATATGAGAGGGGAGTTGAGAAGGTCCAGGGGGGTAAACGTCAATGGTGACGGAGGGGGACTGGGGCTAGGGCTGTACTGGGGCTGTGGTGAAACAATTCTAGCAGGCATGGTCTAAAGGTAATCGCAAGAACTGGAGAGGTAAAATCAAAGAGAGGATGTTTATCATCCTAGAGCGAGAAATTAATTTATACTAGGTTCTAAGAATTAAAACGGAGCTTGGAAGTTTTCAAGAAGTTCAAAAGTTCAAATAGAACGTTCTTGATCGGGGAAGTCTGAAGATAAGATCAAGAAGTCAGGGGATCAGGGATGATCGAAAGTGGGAAGTGAAATCAGCAAATCAGCAAATCTAAGGGAGTCAAGGGTGATATCAAATGAGGATGCAGGGGTGTATCCTTATTGAGTCGAAAAGTAGAAGGAAATATCCAGGAGGACTAGAAGTCTGAAATGTAAATTCCTCGGGGATTTGAAAGGGGAGAACCAGATAAGAGTCCTTAAAGGGCAAAGTTAAGTGGGGTTCCGGGGTCTAGAAGTCTGAATAGTAAATGCCTCCGGACCACGGTAGAAGCAACAAGGATATGAGGGGTTCGTTAAGAGTCATGGGCTTAAAGGTTCGGGATTTTATCTAGAAGAGACAGGGAATGTGGGGCTGCCACGTTTGCTTATAACCTCAAGTGGAAGGTGGGTCAGTGGGATTCCAGTGTTAAAGAGAAGTATGACAAGAATCGTGTTCACCAATATCTGTGTCAAGACTGGAGGGGAGCAGGTAAGGTGATTGGTATATTCAGAGTAAGTCAGGGTTGTTTCAGGGTGTATCAAGTAGAGACTGGGAGTTTAACAGTTGTCTTCATTAGGTGGATGTCGGGTAGTCAAGATGAGGTATTCTGGGTATTCGCGGTGTCAAGGTGGAATGTTGGGTGATTGGGGTCTGAGTGTTCTTGTGGTGTATCAAGGTAAAATGCCATCGATGGTTCGTGTCTGTCAGTGGGATGATGGCAAGTCAGGTGAAGGAGATTGAGGGATGGTCAGTGGGATGGTGGGTCGGATCGAGGGATGGTCAGTGGGACAGTGGGTCGGGTCGGTAATTGGGAAATTACCCCCTTAGTAGACCAGAGGTCGACCACGACCAAAAACAAATGTCAGGGGTCAAGAGAGGGCGTTCTCCAAAGAAGGGTAGAAGGAGTCATGTAACGAGGACGATGCGGATGTAAACCACAAATGATGTGGTATGTCAGGAAATAACGACGATGGTGTTAGCGGAGGAATATCAACCAGAAGTTAATCTGGAGATGTCAGAGGATAAGGGAAGAATAGAACAGAAGGGAACCGATTATCATGCATGCCCGAAGGGCTTATCAGGGGTTCTAGTCGGTGCACAAATGTGCTCAAGTAATGACCTGCATGTCAGTTAGACAAAAGGAATTAAAGAGTAAATCCTAATCAAAGAAACAATGGTCGGTTGGCAGGTGTGCCAACGGCTCCTGCGAGATGTGAATCTCCAGGCTGAAACACTGTTAATTCAAAGAGGCGAAGTCTTCAGGGATCCAGGCTTTATTTGATCAGAGAAGGCAACTTTGAAATATCGGGAAATATAAATGGGGAGGTCGGAATGAGGAGATGATCAAGGATCAGAAATAATCGAATGATCAGGGATTCGGGTTTAAGTTCAAGGATGTCAAGTCGGGATCAAGGATAGCCCATATCTGGAAGAGACTGGGACCAAGAGACGACGAAAGAGGGCATCGTTAAGTCAGGTTGAGGAATAATCCAGGTTATCACGTGATGACTAGGATTAGAGGGAGACGGAGTTGAGGGTCATCGGCAGAGGGTTATGGGATCAAGGAACATAGTGAAAAAAGGGGTTCATCAAGGAATTGACCTGTATCATAATGAAATGATCAGGTTCACAAGAAGGCACAGTGGAAGAGAACACTGTGGTCGGAGATAACAGTCGGGGTCAAGGGGACAGATCGTCAGAGGTTGACAAGGCGATCAAAAGGCGGATAGGTTGTGTTCTTCATGTATGCTGGCGGATAGTCGCAAGACTGATCATGGAGTCTATCTGATGAAGATTGGGTAATGGTCTACATGAGAGGAACGAGAGGTTTGGAGAAGAGGTGATCTAGAAAATTCGAGTGTCAGGGGACTACCACCGTGGTGGCAGATGATCAAAGAAGGGGGTGACCAGCTAGGCTGATCCGGGTGAGGTCAGATTGAGGAGAATCAAGGAAGTCGTGCTAGTTGCTATCCATGCCTCAAAGAGGGCTTTTCATGAGTCCTGGCCGAAATGAATCGGGTGATGACTTGTATACTGGTGAAGGGCCAGCAGTGGTTGGCAGGGTTGAAGGAAGGGTCGGAATGATCTAAAGGAAAGTTAGCAGAATACTTCCATGGGCCAATGGTCAATGACTGGGAAGGTGGGGTTTCGAGTGACCAAAAGAATCTTCGGCATAGCGCCTACTGTCTGAGAGGAAGAGAAGGTCAAATGTGACCTTAGAGTATCGACAAGGAGTCATCCCGCTATTGTAGAGCGGCTATCTTCAGCGCGAGAGCTGCGCTTACTGTTTGAGTGGAATCGGGGAGTGATCGAAGTGACGGTGAATCAGTTCAATGGAAATCCAGATCAGAATCAATTCGGATTTCAAAGAGGATAGTCAGATCAAACTTCATCAAGGTGGAGGTAACTCTTGAATAGTTGAATCGGCGTGGTCAGGATTAAACATTCAGAGGGGAGCAGAGTTCGGGGTTCAACTGATTTGAGAGAAGGTGAAATCGGTTGAATATAGATTGAGTTTGAATATGCTCAATCTTCAGTGTCAGGGTGAGAGATTCCAAAAGAACAGTGGAATGCTCGAGGTGCTCATCCAGGGTGTGTGGATAAGCTGGAGATACAATCTAGAATGCCAGGGGGTTTCTTCAGGTATACATGCACCAAACGGCAACTTATCACGGGGTTCTAGTCGAAAATAAAATTTCCGATTAATGACCTGTATCGAAGACTGAAAAGCGGCAATGAAACTAAAGGCTAGTCGGGAAGGAATATGCCAAATGGCATCGAGGCTCGAGATTTCTAGAAAGAGAACTAGAAAATCAAGATAGTTTGTCAGAGGAGAATGTGGGGAGTTTCTTCTTCCTATGAAGTGGGAAGTGGTCGCATCTGGGAATCCAGAAAGAGAGCTGGATGGAAAGTCTTCCTACTATAAAGCGGAAGGTTTGGCATTTCTAGAAAAATCCAGGAAGAGAACTGGATTGGATGTCGGGCTGACTGCTTTTTTATGAAGCAAAAAGTATTCGCTGAGATGTCGGAGTGATTGAAAAGGAATGATCTGGAAATCAAGTTGTCATGTATGCTCTAATCGAGACTTATCATGGGGTCCATCTGAAGAGTTCCAGGTAGTGGTCTACATGCGTTGTCGAAGGCTTGATTCGAAATCGAATGGGAGGTATCAAGAAAAAATGTTTCCATCTTGGGGCTGGAAATCATGGAGGGTTCGAGGGGATCTGGATAACTTGTTTGGATATTCTCGAAGTCAGGGAAGGTGGCAGTATCCGTTGGATGTTCAGGAACCATCTCGTTTTGCCAGGACAAGTGGTATCAGAGGATTGGGCAGGCGATAGAGCAACTTCGGTGACAGTTGTGTTTCTGGGGTTCGAGTGGAAGACAGGATCTGATAGTTAAGTCAGAGAGTAGTGGTCAGATCTGGGGGAGTCGATATTAAGCAGGTAGCAATGACTAGAGGTAAGGTCATGCTGCGGGGTCAGAAGCGAGATTACAATAATACATGGTGAGGTGCTAATGATCAAGGTGATGGTTGCAAGGAATGATGAGCCGGCGCATAGCAGCCAGTTTAGTCTCATCCAGAGTCGGTTCGGATAGAGGTTGATCAGGGTTGATCTGGGATTCTAGGAGGGATAGCCAATCAATGGCTCAAACTATCTGTTAATGTCAGTGGGTGTGGGATCTCCACATTTGCGTTGAGGATGCAAGTGGACATATCGATGAGTAAACAGGAAAGGTTACCGGAACATTTCTGGGTGGAAATCATGATATAGCAGGGGCAGTTCATAGTAGGGAGGTTCTGAGGAGGCTGTCCGGGGAGTGATAATGATCGGGATGGTCATGCAATCAGGGTGATTCCGATGTGCACAATAATCGTTGGATCAGGATAATGGCCTTCTGGTGGGGTCAGAAGATAGGGGATAAGGATATCATGACCATCAGGGTTATTTTTAATGAGTGGCAAGGTATGATGGCTTTTGAGGGTCGAGTACTTGGTCAGGGAGGAGAGGCAGAGGTAGCGACCTAGGTAACACTAGTCACAATCGTAGATCTTAGACCTTTTGTTATGCTTGTACCGGGTAGGTCCAAGTGTAGCCCTTATATCCCTATACAGAGACGGAAAGCGAAGGAGAGGGGAAGGGCAAAGGTAAGCTCTAGGGGTAGGCAAGAGGAGCGGTGATGGTCGAGGGAGAAGGACATCACCAGGAATCAGGGAGAGCGATGGATATCGCCATAGATGTGGGAGGCAGAGGATACTGCCAGGTACATGCAAAGGAATGACCAGACGACAGGGGATTAGGAATAGGAAGGCCATCAGTAACCAAGGGGAGACGGTGATGTGACGAGAGGAGAGGTAACTGAGGAACATCACTGATATTCAGGATGGAAGGAACTTCAATGAAGCAACAGTTGGAGGCGTCACTGAAGGTCAGGAGTTTCCAGAGAAGCGACAGGTAGATGTCTCAGGACAGACAGATGACGATGGTATAGAATATAGATTCATAGAGGTAGAGAGTTTACAGAGATGTCAAGGGATCATGATGAGAGATGGTTAGGGAATTATGCAAGGGAATAGGGAGTTCACAAGGGAGGTCTAAGATGGGGAACTATAGTACAGAGAGAGCCGCTATATGTAGTAATCAGGGAAGGCGGCTGTGTAGTACAAGAAAGGGAATAGGGTAAAGGGGCTGATGATGAGTCATGGTGACGAGTCATCAGAGTGTCCAGGAAGGCAATGGAACATTAAAGAAGTGCTGACTTAGCCGGAAGAATGGAAGGTGATCTGAGATCAGGGGCTAAGTCAGGAAGAATGGATAAGCCAAGATAATAGTGGAATGGATGAGTCAGAAGGGTCAAGGGTTGAACCAAGATAAGAGATAAGAATGACTCATCCATGACTGATATACTCTGAGTAATCGGATCAAAGGGAAATGTCTATGACAAAGGGGGTTCAAGTAAGCAAGAATGACAAGGGCTAGATGAGTCAAAGAAACAGAGCATATCCGCATGGAAGATAAAGGACTCATCTAGGAATCGATAGGTAAGTTTAACGGTAAAGGAAATCAAAGGAAAAGAGTAGTCCATGTAGCACTCAGCTATGTCCCAGGGATGAATCGTAACAGGCTCTACAGTCGGATGCCTCCCTACTCCTCGAGTGGAGGATGTCTTCTACCAACCCTGAGGACCAAGCCCAGGCTTGGATGGAGGGAATACTGATCCCAGCCAACCTCCTGACTCACCCCCATAACTGGCAGACCCACCGTATGCATACCAACATGACACTGACCCCTCCGTACTGGTTATCCAGTTCACTACTCCACCTAGACTCAGTCTACTCAACTGCCTCTCCTTGCCACCACCACTTGTTCATGGCCTCCACCCCCTCTTGACCAACCTCCCTGAGAACAACGACCTCCCCCTCTTTTTCTGTGACAGTTGCCACACCCACCACTCCGATCGATGGCACTGTCCCCTCAACATCTGCCCAGCTTGCCACTGCCAAGCTCCCAGGCATTCCCCTTTCCACTGTTCTGCCCTTTCTCCACATGAGCTCCCCAACACCTGCCCCAACTGTGGGGGAGATCACTCCAGCTACTGGGAGTGTATCTTTTATGTCTGCAGGGGATGTCTACTCTGCTCCCCGGAACACCCCCCCTCGTCTTGCCCATCCCTCACCGCTGAGGACGTGGACAACGAGTGACTGGAACTGTTATCAGGGGTTGACCCCAACCTACCTGGAAATGGTAAGGACATTGGAGGTAATGGTAGATGGGTGGAACCATCTGATCTATCCTGAGGAGGGGGATAATGTTACAGAACAATGGACATGCCCTCCCACCCCATTCCTGGATGAGTTAGACCAACCCTATTTGGCATGGATAAGGGAGACCAACAACCCCCTTTGGGACGTTCCCCATCTGTCATAAGAAGTCTTACTTGGAGGAGACGTGTACAGGTACAGGAGGGAAGAGGACTACTATGCAGACTGGAATGTCAACCCTGATAAATGGGGAACACCTGCTGCTCCCAGCAACACACCCACGAGGGATGAGACAGACAGAGGTTGGTACAATTGGATGGACCAAAGGGATGATGAGTCCCCATTCTAATAATCGAGTCTCCTTAGTATCCACTTCATGTGCATGACACCCATACCTACTCCACACAGCAGCCGGTTGTGTGCTGACCCCTTCCCTTTTCTGCATGATATCTCGATTGGTACAAATTAGACTCATCTCCTTATTTCCTTTAACTATATATGCTATGTGTGAACTCTCTCACACATGTGAGAGAGTTCTCATACACTGCCTTTCCCCTTAGTTCATGGCAGTGCATGCAGTGTTTAATTAGGATGCTTTCTCCTCTCCAATGCTCTTCAGTTGGGGAAGTATTTCCAATTCCTGGGATGGGAATCAGTTCCCATCTCATCTCCATTTAGTATAAAAAGCGCCCATGTACATTAGCGTAACCTTAGCTAAATTCTATGTGACCTTACATGGATAATAGCATACCTTGGAAAGGTGGATGGTTTACCTTTCCTTAAGAGAGTTCAAGTGTGGATCACACTCAATCATCGCCATCTCATCCTTACTTTTATCTATGTGGCAAGGCTATCAATATTCTATATTGCTACCACAACTGGGACTCAGCTAGGAATGTTCAACAACCTAATCGCCGATCGACTCCACATCTCACATTCCATATCAAAAGGTGGATGGTTTACCTTTCCTTAAGAGAGTCCAAGTGCGGATCACACTTAATCACTGCCATCTTATCCTTACCTTCATCTATATGGCAAGGCTATCAATATTCTACATTACTACCACAACTGGAACACGATTAGGAACATTCAACAACTTAATCACCAATCGACTCCATATCTCACATTCCGTATCACCATGGCAATATCTATTGCTCTCCCCTGACCTTTGGTGATGTCCTCTTTAACACTTGTCCATCACCACTCTTCCTCGATACCCACTGTTATGATTCGTCCCTGGGGTATAGCTGAATACTATACAGACTACTCTTTTTCCTTGATTCCCCTTCCTCTTGACTTACCTACTGATTTCTAGATGAGTCCTTCACCTTCCATGCGGATATGCTCTGTTTCTCTTAACTCATCTAGTCTTTGTCATTCACACTTACTTGATTCTCCTTTGTCATAGACATTCCCCTTGATCCAATTACTCATTGTATATGTGTCATGGATGAGTCATTCCTTATCTCTTATCTTGGTTCAACCCTTGACTCTTCTGACTCATCCATTCCATTATTATCTCAGCTTATCTGTTCTTCCTGACTTAGCCCTTGATCTCAGATCACCTTCTATTCTTCTGGCTAAGTCAGCACTTCTTTGATGTTCCACTGTATTCCTGAATATTCTGATGACTCATCACTCTGACTCATCATCAGTCCCCTTTACCCTATTCCCTTTCTTGTACCACACAGCCGCCTTCCCCTGATCACTATATAAGCGGCTTCCTTTGTACGATAGAACCCCATCTTAAACCTCCCTTGAGGATTCCCTATTCCCTTGCATAATTCCCTACCATCCTTGTCATGATCCCCTGACACTCCTGTACTCTTCCTATGAATCTATCCATATTCTCTTGATCATAGTTGCCTGCACATCTCAGGCATTCTACCAGTCTGTCCATCAGAACCTTCGCCCCTCAAGTAAAACTCTTAGATCACTATCGCCTCTTGATGTTTTATTGAGGACTCTCCATCCTGACTATTGGTGATGTTCCTCTATCCTCCTCTCCCTCATCACATCACCATTCCCTTGACTACTGATGACTTCCCTTGACACCGAACTCCATCCCCCAGTCATCTTCCTGATAAGTGCTATGGCAGCCCACTCTGCCTAGCCAATCCTATGGTGATATCCATTGCACCCTTGATCTCTGGTGATGTCTTCCTTAGCACCCATGCATCACCATCCCATATCTCTATCCGCTCCTTGGGACTTACCTTTGCCCCTCCTTCTCATCCCGGTCTGTGCTCTCTGTATAGGGATACAAGGGCTACACTTGGGCCTACCCGGCACAAGCATAACACCCACCTCCTAGAACTTACCTTTGTTCTTCCCTTCCTTCCTCATTATTGTTCTCCAAATAGGGACATAAGGGCTATGCTCGGACCTACCCGGTACAAGTGTAACAGGGACCAACTAGACTTAGAGGATTTCCTCCTCCAATGCAGGGATTCATTTCCTTTCTGTTGATAGACTTTTTCAGGAAATATTCGATCTCTCCCACAGTTATATATAGTTACCAAATCACCCTTCCCTTCTTCTCACATCATCTGCCCAATTTGGTATTATCCCTTCACTTCCGAAGAGATCTCATATTTCCTCCTTGAGAGACTTCCCACAACCATGGGAAGAATCACATGCACTGCCCTTCTTTCTTTTCCTCTATAGGCAGTGCATGCCATCATTTACTTTATCCAATACGGACATCCTTCCATTCCCTGTCCACTTATGGTGGGCTCCATTCTCTGATTTCCAGAAGGGAATAGATTCCTGTCTATTCCCCATTAGTACTTAAAGATGCCCATGTACTTAGCTGTCTCCTTAGCTAAATTCTACACAATCTTAGGTGGAGTAAACACTGTACCTTGGAAAGGTGGACAGTTTACCTTTCCTCAAGAGAGTTCTAATCAGGCAGACCCTGAACTATCGCCTAATCATCTTCCATGAGGCTATCGTGGCAAGAGAGTCTATTCTAGCAGTGTACCTTAGGTTCAGACCCAACCTAGGAGCCTTTGACCAAGTCATCACATGGGAACTTGGACTCCATGTCCTGCATTCTGTATCATGAAACACTGGCATTTCTTGAGCAACTTAAAATGTACACCTTTACTGTGCATAACTGTTACAATGACACTTTTCCAAGCCTTCATCTTCACTATTTATCAAGACATTCTCATGGTCATGTGCTAGTCACATGCTACTTACAACCACAATCACGTGCACGGTCACATGATCCTTACGACTATTTAACCCAAGTCTTACCCTAAGCACTACAGATTGCTAGTCAATCCTTAATACTCAAGACTTAGTATTTTTCCGCTATCGTGGGAAATACTTACCATATTTATCATTAGAAGGGGGATCCCTCTAACGATCCCAATTATGCCAAGTCACAACATGTGTTGTATGTACATGTATTGTCCACACCTATGCCTCATGTGTGCAGCATACTGCCACATCCATTTCATAGAAGCATCAACTGCTTCTATCCTCATTGAAGACACATGTTGAACATACACCATATGCAAGTATTTAATATCCGAAGGCTTCTTATCTTCAGGATACCACATGCATAAGAAGTATTGCCATGCACTGGTTTGCATTGCTTCTATATCATATTTAGGATCTATCCCTATTGGTGGATATGATTCATCTTATCTATGACTTACTGTCACATATCATATGGAGTACCCAAGGAGAGCCACCCCATTTCCTCATGAAGGGGATCAACCTTGGCTAAATGCCAACATTTCCACCACTGCCTACAGGGGAAACCTCAACATGAGGCATCAGTTCTGGAACAGAGAAGCAGAGGAAGCAACCTGGGGAGAGGAACCACTGGGGAATGCTGTTCCAGGATGGTGGAATGTCCAGGCACCACCGATCCATCTAGAGGAGACTGCACCTGCACCAGAGTGGCCCACCGATGCCACATGGATGTGATCACATCCACGCCCCCCGTTGTTTCAGTATGAACCTTATTCCTTATCTATTGGACTTAGTTTCTTTTTGATCGCACCCTTACACTGGTGCGATCTTCATTCCCTCCACCTATGCTTATCACCTTGTACTCCCCTACCTTATGGACAGCCTTCCCCTTCTTTCTGTGGTCGCCTCTTATGGCCATAGTAGTTTCCCCTTCCCTATAAATAATACTGCCTATGTACCTGTATTTCCTAACTAGATCTACGTTTAATCTATGTGGTATTTGGTTCAATGGTTACCCCTTAAGTGAAGGACACCAATAAGACTTACCAAAACCCTCCCGGACTTCTATCAGTCTACTGTCTACTGTTAAGTGACAGCTAGAACTTGGCGATATCTTTGTATCTTGGATCTATACCCGTAGATCGTGTCACACTCATCTTGACTCTAGATGGGTACAGAGTATATGCATAGCCTTGTACTGGTGTGCACAGGTTCCATTTGATATTTATTATCAAACCCTTATGATTGGCTGCCACAAGTGGTGCCACTTTCATCTTTCATTATTACATATATTGATATATCTTAAGATTCATAGGTATTTGATATGGAACACGGGACGTGAAGTCCGAGTACATCGGAGATTAGCTGGTCGAAGACTCCTAGGTTGGGAGCATACTGCAGGCACACTGCTAGTACTGATTGTCGGGCCACAAGGGTTTCGGTGAAGATGATAAGTCGGTAGCTAAGGAGCTGCCGGAATAGGACTCTCTCAAGGAAAGGTAACTCGTCCACCTTTCCAAGGTGCAGCATAAAGACTTCACATAAGATCGCATAGAATTTAGCTAGAGAGCTACTAAGGTTACAAGGGGCACTTATATACTATATCTGAAAGGTATGGGAACTTACTACCATTTGAGAAGGTTTCTCGAATGTTAATAAGGTTCACTCCCTTTTAGGGAGCGAAGAATGGAAAGCATCCTGAATAAAAGTATAGTTTAATTAGTCATGCACTGCCTATGGATAAAGAAAGAAGGGCAGTGCATGGAAGCTCCCCCTAATTGAGGGGAAGGTTCAAAGACTATCTCTAAAGCAGATAAAGTATGACTCGGCAGTAAAAGGGAAGGGGTAACGTCACCTCCAGCTGCTATGTGAAGAAGGTATGGGTGAGATGACGACTTTGGAAATGTAAGAGCGAGTCAGTATATCCTAATCGAGAAGTCGGCTTCCCAGATGGGGCCAGAAGAATAAAGGGAATAAAGGAGAAGGAATTAGTTAAAGAAAAGGAAAGGGGCAGTCTGCACAGAGAAGGAACTCCACTAATTCCTCAGTGTCCCAAGTGAACCACTGTGGATTCCCCAGCAGAATGTTCTCCTGGTTCTCTGGTAAAGGAGGGGATGCATTCCAGATGTCCAGAGAGTCTCCCCATGCTAGTCCGCTGGAGAAGTCCACCTCGAGATCCATTGCCTGTTCTAGGGAAGAAGAAAAAGACAGGGCATCCAGCACCTCGGGATACGGCGTAGGGGGTCTCCTCCACTGTTCCGTAACATTACCCTCCCTGTCGAGATAGAGTGGATGATTCCACTCAGCCATTAGCTCATCTAGGCTCGCTCCGATATCGTACAAGGGGGCAGTCAGGAACAGCATGGCCAGGGGCAACCTCGTGACAGTGGGGGCAAGTGTAGAAGGGGCATCTCCAATAGAGAAGATACTGTCCTCCACATTCGGGGCAGGACTGGGGTAGGGAGGGAGTGGCGAGAGAGGGACATTGGTAGGGGGGGTGGCCGGGGCTTCTTCGAGAACAGATGGGACAGATGATGAGGGGGCAATCCCAGGAGGTGGGGTGGGTGTAGTTACACCATGTGCAGTGGTAGTCAGTACTGAGGTCGTTATCCTCAGGGATATTTCGAGAGAGCAGGGGGAGAGGCAATCCTTCAAAGAGGGTTGTCTTGAGGTGGAGTAGATGGGTCGGGGATAGGGATGGGGGGGTCCGAGTCATGCTGGTAGGCTCTGGGGAGAGCTGATGGGTCCTCCAGTTCCAGGGGGTTTGGGAGTGTTGGGGAGAGGGGTTGAGTGGGGTAAGGAGGGACGAAGGGATCAACATCCCCTCCATCATTGCCTGTTCTCACATCTGAGATTCTGGCGAGTAGAGGCAGTGTTGGACTAGGAGGCACAGTTCCTCTGCTAGCTCCAACGAGATTGAGAACCAGCCTTCTATTCCAGAGGACTCATCCTCGGATGTTTGGGGCAAGAGGGCCAATGAGCTCCCAGACAAGTTTGTGAATCCCCAAGAGGGGGATCTCTGTGATGACCCGGTGGAAGCCTGCCTCGTGAAGAGTGTGTCCGATGAGGACACTGAGGTAGATGAAGTTTGAGATGAGGACACTGAGGTAGATGAAGTTTGAGATGAGGACACTGAGGTAGATGAAGTTTGAGATGAGGATGGGTTGCTGATGGACAGAGAAGGGGCCGACATGGTCATCATCAGAGTTGGAAGGATTGTTGCAGGTGGAGCGAATGTTGGTGTACACCTCATAGGCATTTATAAGAGTGGTAAGAGGGCGGACTAGTTCTGAATGCCATCTTTCGACCAACCAATTGGCCATGTATTGGGAAGTTAGGATATTATGGTATAGGTACCCTCGCTCCAAGCGAGGGATTGACGTAAAGTTGTATGTGTCCCCTGCTTTAGCTGTTATTGGGGAGACAATGGGTTCGTTCTGGGGGATTCCATAAGGAGTGATTACTAGGTGATTTATATCAATAATAGTTCTTGGCATGCCAGTGGTAGGGACAGGAGTCAATCTTGCAGTAGTACCAATGTTCTCCGACATGTTTGTTGAGGAAGTGGACTCGTTTTTCTTTTATGATAATTTTTTTTCTGTCTCATTCTATCTCCTTGGTTTTTGTGGGGACAAATTCTGTGTGCCAGCATCCGTATCTCTTGTCTTGGAAAGTGGGTTGGGTGTCGTAAACCATGATGTTTTTACTTCCAGATATGGTGGGCCTTTTTATAGGTGTTCAATATCTCATCTGAATGGGTAAAATTGGCTTCCAGTTCCCAGGTGTTTTCGGAATGGGGGTATCCTTTCCATTTGACCAGACGTATTCCTCAGATTCTGTAAATGGGGAGAGGAGGGAGGCGTGGAATACATTGTGGATTTTCCAGTGGTCAGGGAGACAGAGTTCGAACATTATATTGTTAATGTTCCGTAGAATCCTAAATGGACCTTCTCTTTTCGGCAGTAGTTTCTGTAATTCCCCTTTTGTTTTTAGGTTTTTGGTGGAAAGCCAGACCATATCCCCAACCCAGTATGGGGAGTAGGCTTTCCCTTTTTGCTTTCTGTTGTAATCCTTCTGAGCATAGGCAATGGCTGCGCTGGCTTCTTTCCATGCCGTTCCCCATTGGTCAAGGGTAAACTGTATGGCGGGGATAAAAGTGTTCGTTAATGGGGGAAAACCTCTTGGTTCGTATCCATTCATCAGCAGGAATGGGGATTGTTTAGTAGTGGAGTGAGAGGAGGAGTTGTGGGCAAATTCCATGATGGGAAGGAAGTCGCTTCAAGAGGTGGGGTTTTTGTGACAGAAGATTCAGAGGTATGTTTCTAGTTCTTGGTTGACTCTTTCTGTTTCCCCATCGGTCTGGGGGTGGTATGTGGAGGACAGTTTTGGGTCGTATTGGAGTAGTCAGGCCATTTCCTTGGCGAATGCACAGCTAAACTGGGGGCCCCTGTCCAAGATGACAGAGTCATGGATGCCGAAACAGGAGAATATGTGTTTTAAAAATAGGGCTGCCACTCCCTCTGCCGTTACGGATTTGTTAGTTGGGATAAAAATAGCCCCCTTTGAAAGTCCATGGTCCACCATGACCAAAATAGCATCCCAGGGGGGGGCCGGGGGGAGATCAGTGATCAGGTCCATGGAAAGGTGTTGGAAAGGGCGGGTGGCAGTGGCAGAGATGGGGATCATGGGAGGGCGGTTCAGGTGGGTGTCCACCTTGTGTTTCTGGCATACCGGGCAGCCGGTCAGGTAGTGGCGAAGAAAGCGAGCCATTCCAGGCCACCAGTAGTCTCGGGAAATGAAATTATAAAGGCAGAAGAAACCGGGGTGGCCGGTAGTTACGGCACTATGGATGGCATGGACCAATGGTTGGCGAAATTCCTCGTCAACGTACAATCGCCCTTGGTAGTATAGCAAGTGATCGCGGATTTCCCAGTCGGAGGCCACAGTGCAGGGAAAGGCAGGGTCACCCTGTTCAACACGAAGCAAGGCGTCAATAGCAAGAGGATCTTTGAGAGGTTTCTCCAGCTGCTCCCAGAGGGTGATGTTAATTGATCTGATGAATACATCATCGGAGATCAGTTGGATAGGGTCCCTAGTATCATCAAGGATGTCTGGTCGGGATAAAAAGTCGGCAGGGCCCATCTGTCCCCTGGGGGTGTGAACCAAATGGAGATCAAACTCCTGGAGGAAAAGTTGCCATCAGGCATGGCAGCAGGACAAGTCACGAGGTTGGCGAAAATACGTAAGGTTCTTGTGGTCAGTGAGGACCATTACCAGGAAGGCCGTCCCAGTGAGGTAATGGTGCCAATCCTTTAATGCTAGGATAATGGCCAGGAGTTCTCGGTCATGGATATCGTAATTTCGCTCAGCCGGAGCAAACGTGGAGGATCTGTAGGCACACGGGTGGAGATCCCCATTGCCATCTTTTTGCATAAGGACCACACCGGTGGCCGCTAAGGACACATCCATTATCAGCCAGAATGGTTTTCATGGATCTGGATAGCATAGTATAGGAGCTCTCAGAAATAGTCTTTTGAGAGAGTGGAATGCATCATTGGCCTTGGGAGACCATTCCCACCGCTTCCCTTTGGCAGTTAAGGCAGTGAGGGGTCGGGCCAGGTTGGAAAATTCTGGGATGAATTTGCGATAGAAGTTG